>JANSVA010079697.1:0-11488 GCA_025504915.1 Erythroxylum reticulatum | reverse complement strand
AGTCTTCTTGACTTAACAATCTCCCCCTTTTTGATGATAACAAATAATCATAATTTTAGAAGATAAAATGATATTCAAACGAATAATGTTTAGACGAATAGACAAATAATGATCAAAGCAAAGAAAACATAAGCAATGCAAATGCATACACAAGATATATACAATGCTTTCGAATTGTCTTCTCTTTTCTCCATTTCTTCTTCTCTTCTTCTTCTCTTTCTCTTCTCTTTCTCCCCCTATTTGTTATTAATCAGAAAAATAACTCATTGTAGACGCTTCAGAATTTCAGAAAACGTATGTTGCATGTTAGTGTGGATCATCTTGAGGTCTTATTCAATCGAAACACATAGAAGTGCTACTTCCTTATGAAGATCACCCACTAGGTTACCAAGTTCATTAACCTTAGTATGAATTTCCTCAATATCTTTAGCTAAGGCTTTCTAAACTTCCTTTTGTTTGTGACTTGCTTCCGTCCAATTGATGAATGCTTCAAAAGCTCCAAATTAACAATAGGATCTTGTTGTATTTCACTAAGTGGATGAATGTTTTCAACAACAGATGGTTTTGTAGTTAAAATCATCAAAGAAGTAGGTTAAAGAAATTAATATTGTAGTATTTTCAATAAACCTAGACAAATCTCTTGGATTAGATGGGTATAATAGAAGGTTTTATCAGTAAAATTGGAAGGTTTTCTATCAAGGGGAAATGTCTCGGCTATTCACAGAAGGTGAGAAGGAGTTTTTCTACCCATCCTCTTTTACCAAAATCAAAGAATGATAAAGCTATGTCCATCATCGCCTTCTTCTTTGTTTTGTGAGAAACCTCCCTATTCCACTGACTCACGAATCTGCCTACCTTTCCCTAGCACACAACTGACACTTGCCTTATTTCTTTTTACAAAAGCTACATCCAAAATAAGTGAGGCAACTAGGTTTTAAAAGGGATATAGGATGTTGATTGCAAAACCAATTCACTAGTTTTACGCTCAAAACTGCAAGTATACGGGGTGTAACTTCTAGTAAAGAATAGATATTGATCCCTCAGAGATTATGTTTAGATGCTACTTAATTTATGCTGGTTTGTTTAAGAACCAATTTAATAAATATAAACTGAAAAATTAAACTAAATCAAATAACTAACAATAAATAAATGATAAAGCAAAAGTGCAGAAACTTGGAATTCAAGATTTAACAATTAGAGATCACATTTTCCATATCTTATCTCCCTCCTACCTTGTT
The DNA here is from genome assembly GCA_025504915.1 of Erythroxylum reticulatum. Taxonomy (NCBI): domain Eukaryota; kingdom Viridiplantae; phylum Streptophyta; class Magnoliopsida; order Malpighiales; family Erythroxylaceae; genus Erythroxylum; species Erythroxylum reticulatum. Next base: position 10,250 of record JANSVA010079697.1, on the reverse strand, counting down.
AATTGAATTGTGCCTCACTTAAGATGTACTAATGTATTAGCTACCCTCTCTCAAGGCGTAATTAATTGTCCCTAGCCAAATTAAATTGGAATGATTAAGCAATCTCTCAATCTACAGAATCAGTTATGAAGTTAATAATCTAATTATGAAGTTATCCTATGGGTAATAAACTAATTAGCCAAGATCTCTCTCTAAATAATCAATTAACTTGATGAATGCAGGTCTATAGAGTGCCAATTCTCATTATACAACCCTACACAATTTACCTAACTCAATTTCTCAATATATTGCAAGGTATAAGCTCAACGTTCATCAAAAGCATCATTCATTCAAATCAATAAAGTAAGAGTTCAATAAGTAGTCTAAAAGTAATCTTTATAAATAACTCAGCCACTCATAATGTCACTAACATCTAAAAAATTCATAATAAATATGTTAGAAGAGACAAACAAAATAAGAACTAGATGAAGCAAACTCCTCCTCTTCTTTGCACAAATTTGGAAAATTTGGAGTTGGTATGTTCTTTGCCCAATTTGGAATGGAAATCTTGATTCTCTACCTCTCTTTAGACTTTAAATATGTTTTTTAGGTTAAAGAGGCAAGTTCTTATGACACCCGTGTGTCTCTTCAGTTAAGGATCCCACGATCGTGGAAATTAGCATGAATCCCATGATCGTGGGTCCTTACCTTGCAACTCCTCCACATCTCTTCTCATCTCTTGGTCCCTAGCTCAATCACAAAGGTGGCCACCCTCTATTCATACATCAAAATGATCAATTCTTACCCTAAATCAACATTAAACATAAAAGAACAACCATGAAGTTCAAACCAAACAAAAACATTCAAAATAAGTCCTAAAACACAACAATAATAACCTATTATACAAGAAACACATGCCAAATACTTAGAAAAACACATACTAATGCATAATTATAAACTTCCCCACACTTAAATCTTTGCTTGTTCTCAAGAAAAATCAAACACAATTAATCAATTCCATCACTTCATTTTCACAAAGATCAAAGCATTCAATCCCTCAGAGTTTGTCCAAATCAAATGTCATACTACTACATATATCATGACTACTTTTCATTAGATTACATAAGCAAACTCAACTTATGGCACTGTCACTCAAAGATAAATATAAACATAAAATGAATCTTCCTCATGGTTTCACTCATTTCTCTCAAGTGTTTGATGGTTAGTGTTTCGCTCAAGCTCCTTATAGGAAACTACACTACTATAGGCTTGCTAATACACCAATTCTCCTCTATAATGATTACTTGCATAAATACATCAAAACGACTTGCTTCGTGTTGTAATATGGTAAGGGTTAAGGTGGGTAAAACAAGGTAAAGGGTTTAACATAAGCATTCATAAAGTAATAAGTGAACAAAGGGATAACAGAACATATTTATGAGATACACAAATGTAAATATACTACTACTCCATAATTATTGATGCTATTAAAATGTTCTTATTTTTTTATTTTTTTTAACAATTGAAGAAACAATGAACATAATCGCAACTAAATGTAATGTGATCCAAGAGTATAAGTATCACTTAACTCATCTCGAAAAAATATAGCAAAATTCCTAAGCTAATGCATCACTTAATACTTTACTAAGCTTGTGAATGGGTAGGCTAATGGGGTTTCGAGTTTTAAAATGTGGGCTGTTTTCAAGAAATAAAAGGGTTAAGTCTCAACAGGGTAGCAAGGGATAATAAAAGGTAGGTCATTTAAGCCAAAGGTTAACATAAAAGGGCCTTAATCATCCCTATTAAGCATGTATCCAATAAACTCAAATCGATTCAAAGCAAGTTCTAAAGGTAATAACCTAAGGAAGCATCACACAAACAAAGAAATAAAATGACTATATATGGAGTCGTAAAGGCTCAATCCTCACATTTGCTCAATTGAAAATTCATTATGCATCTCTACACTACCTGATTGCTTAAGTGTCAAATTCTGAGTAAGCTTATGTAACCAACAACTTTTCATCACTCGACATGGTTCACTCTTTACTTAACTAGCCTAATCTGAGTTTAAGCATGCATTCAATCTCATTCTAACTAGCATGATAGAATCTCATGGAAAAACAAATCAAAATAATTCAAGTGTGGTTCTATTGCTAACATAAAACAACATAAAACAACAACCTAATAAGCCTAAAACATGCATCCTAATTAACATGAAGACAAACTAAAACAATGTAATTGACAAAGCAAATGTCACCTCCCCACACTTGGACAACACATTGTCCTCAATATGACAAAGTAAACAAAAAAGGAAACTAAAACAAAAAACACAACATCAAACCAACAAGCAAGTAAAATGACTAATAAGGTAAATAAAACAACGTAAAAAGTAAAAGGTAAGAAAACTTCATGGAGATTACAGTGGCAAAGGCATAGGGTAGAAGGATAGCACGTTTTGGAGTCAGAGAGAGAAAAAATTACTAAATCCTTGGATTTTCTGAGTAGGTAATGTGAAATAAGTATTAAGGGAGTGAATAATGATGGAAAAAGTTGAGAAAACACCAAGATTTAGGGGAAAGATGAAGGATTTGTGAGGTTTAGCTGAGTGGGTGTCGATTTTAAAGTGTGAGAATGTAAGAAGATGAAGAAAGAAGAAAGAAGAAAGGAGGGACTTTTAAAAACCTTAAGTTGGGGATCCCACGATCGTGGGAATCCATGTGCTTCCTACGGTCATGGGTTAAGGCTCCAGAAAGTTTATTAAGAGCCTTCCTATATTCGTGGGAAACAAAAACATTCCCACGATCATAGGCACTGTGTAGACACCAAATCTTGATTTTCCAACTTTTAACGCCTTCTTCCAAGCTTAGCATGCATTCCCAACATTCAAGTAACCTATAAACACATTAAAATCACCCAAGTAACAAGAAATTTGAAGAGAAAATAAACTAAAACTCAAACAAAACCTAATTAAACACCAAGAAATCATAGCAAACTCAATCCAAACAAAATCAAAACCTAATAAATAAAAAAAGAAGTAAACAAAAAAATTAAAAGAAAGGTAAACATGCTAAGTTAAGGTCATTAGCTTGACCATTCCACATGTATTTAAGAAAGGTTGGAAAAAAGGAAAGAGATGACTTCCCTTTCTTGTGAGTATGTCCCTCTATAGTATGACTTGCATCTATGCCCATTGACCTTAAATGCTTCACCCTTGTCATTTTTCAACTCCAAAGTACCATAGGGAAACACTTGAAGGATCTTAAAGGGTCCACTCCATCTTGACTTGAACTTTTCAAGAAATAATTGAAGTCATGAATTGAATAAAAGCACCAAGTCCCCTACTCTTAAACTCCTTTTTAATGTGAGCATCATGGCATTTTGTTGATCTTTCTTTGTATGACTTAGCATTTTCATAAGCTTTAAATCTTAACTCTTCGAATTCATTAAGTTATAATAATCTCTTCTCACCCGCAAGCTTCCAATCCATAATCAACTTCTGAATTGCCTAATAGGCTCTATTCTCCAACTCTAAAGATAAATGGCAAGCCTTGCTATACACGTCTATATGGAGTATTACCTGTGGGTGTCTTGAAGGTTGTCCTATATATCCAGAGTGTATCATCTAATTTCAATGCCTAATCTTTCCTTAAAGTGCTCACTACCTTCTCCGAAATCTTTTTCAATTCTCTATTCACCACTTCCACTTGGCCTCTCATTTGTGGATGGTAAGGAGTCACCACTTAATGATCCACATTATAACTTTTCAATAGAGCTTCAAATTGTTTGTTGCAAAAAAAAAACTCCCTCCAGCACTGATTATCGCTCTAGAAACTCCAAATATAGTGAAAATCTTCTTGATCAATCTTTGCACCACCTTGCCATCATTGGTTGGAGTAGTTACGACTTCAACCCACTTCGAAACATAATCAACTCTAACCAGTATGTATTTCTTACCTAAGGAGGATAGGAATGGTCCTATAAAATCCAAGTTTCATGGATCAAATATTTCCACTTTCATGAAGTTTAAAAGTGGCATCTCATCCCGCTTTGATATGTTGGCCACTGTCTGGCATCTATCACACTGTAGCAGAAAGTTTCGGACAAACTTAAACAAACTTGGATAATAGAATCCACATTCCAAGATATGAGCTGCCATCTTGTTCACTCCATAGTGTCTTGCATACACTGAATTATGACATTGAGTCAAAATGTCAAGCTTTTCATCTTTAAGGACGCACCTGCGACTCACATTATCAACACAAAGTTTATATAACACAGGTTCATCCCAAATATAGCAAAAACACTGGAATAAGAAATGCTTCCTTTGTTGATATAAGAGATCAAAAGCAAGAATACCACCTAAGAGGAAGTTTGCAATATCTACAAACCAAGGATAAAAAGAATTTTCTACCATCATTAAAGCCTCATCGGGAAAGCTCTCCTCGATTTTCTCTTCTTCTTTATAGTGCCCCCTTCAAGTCGTGATAGGTGGTTTGCTATAATATTTTATACTCCCTTCTTGTCTTTAATCTCAATGTTGAATTCTTGGAGCAGAAGCAACCACCGGATGAGCCTAGTTTTGGCATCCTCTTTGCAAAGAGATAACGTAACTCCACATGGTCTGCAAAAACAATAACTTATAAGCCTAAAAGATAACAATGAAATTTCTCACATGTAAATACCATTGTAAGCAACTCCTTTTCCGTAGTTGTGTAATTTAGTTGTGGTCTTGTCAAGGTCTTTCTTGCGTAATAGATGGTGTGCAACCAGTTTTCCTTTCGCTAGCTAAAGACACAACCAATGGCATGATCACTTGTATCACACATAATCTTGAAGAGAAGAGACCAATCCAGTAACGTTAGAATGGGTGCTATTGTAAGTGCCTTCTTTAACCTTTTAAAAGCATCCAAACAAGCATCATCAAACACAAAAGGCACATCTTTAACTAATAATCCGATAAGCGAAAGTCACATAAGGACAAGTGAAAGTGCTCTTCTCTTGGTCTTTCGGGTATATAAATACTTGATTGTACCCTGAATATCCATCAAGAAAATAGTAAAAAGAATGGCTAGCCACCCTCTCAATCATTTAGTCCACAAAAGGTAAAGGGAAATGGTCTTTCTTGGGGGCCAAATTGAGCTTCCTATAATCAATACACACTCCTCAACTTGTGATGGTCCTAGTAGAAATCTTTTCACCATGTTTTGTCTCCATCACTATTATGCCACCCTTCTTAGGTACACACTATACCAGACTCACCCACTCACTACTAAAATGGTGTAAATGATCCCCGCATCCAAAAGCTTCACTACCTGCTTCTTCACAACCTCTTGCATGTTTATATTTAACCTTCTCTGTCCCTCTCTCACTGTTTTACATTCTTCTTCTATATTAATCCTATGCATTACCACATTGGGGCTAATCCCCTACTATTAAAATTTTTCCACCCTATGGATTTCATCCTCTTTTTAATGGTCTCCACCACTTTCTCTTCTTTCGTACAATCTAATTGGTTTTAAATAATGATGGGTAGGGTATGGTTCTTACCTAAAAAGGTGTATCTCAAGTGGGAAGGTAAGGGTTTAAGCTTTAAAGTGGGGGGCTTAATAATGGAAGGTTGTGTGGGTGTAGCTGTTCTCCAACTTCTCATTCTCAACTCCCTCACATAATTCCTCTTCTCTTAAACTCTTATCCATGTGTACTTTAACAACTTCATCAACTTCCTCTTCAGCTTCCTTCACACACTCATCCACAACATCAATGTTCATACATGTTATATCATCCATTGACTACTTCAAAAATTTAGACATGATAAATTCAACCTGCTCATCACCAATTCTCAAAAAAAGTTTTCCTTTATGCATATCAACTAATGGACTACCAATATTCATAAAAGGCCTACGCAAAATCAATGGACAATTTCTATTGGCTTCAAAATCCAACACAATAAAATCAACATGAATGATAAATTTATCCAATTTTACTAACACATCTTCTACAACTCCAAATGGCCTCTTGATATATTGATCTGAAGGCTGATTGATCATGGATGTTGGTTTGACCTATCCTAATCCTAATTTCCTGAAAATAGGCAAAGACATCAACTTAATACTTGCACCTAAATCACATAAACATTTAGAAAATTCAAATTCACTAACAACACATGTAATAGTAAAATTACCTAGATCTTGTAGTTTCAAAGTCATTTTGCTTGGGATGATCAAACTACAATTCTCCGTTAAGGCTATGATTGTCCTCCCAAGTGCGTTTATGTGTGAGTATGTCCTTAAGAAAATTTGCATGCTTGGGCATGCACTTCAAGGCTTCCACCAAAGATATGTTAATCTGAACATTTTTAGTTTCTCCATAAACTTAGAAAAATGAGTGTCTACATGATGTTGTCTCACCCTTTATGGATACGGAAGTTTAGGCTTGTAGGGTGGTGGTGGTACATATGGCCTCTCTTCTACTTTCTCTTCTTCTATCTCCTTACCTTTCTGCTTTGTTTGACTCTCCTTTTGCACACTTGGCTCCTCCAATTGCTTATCACTCTGAAGTGTGATTGCTTTAAATTGTTCCTTTAGGTTGGCTTCAGTGATGCATAGTAGGCTACCTACATTTTTAAAAGACAAAGTAATAGCAAGTTGACCTACCTGAACCTTCAAGTTGTGGAGGGGGGAAGTATGGTTCTTCAAGATTTGATCAAATTTGACGTCCTGTCTTGCAAACATCTATTTCTGATTCTCTTCCAACCTTCTTTGACTTTCCTCTTAGCTTGAGAATTTGGACCCCCAATAAGTCCATTAACTTATTCATTTTGCTCTTCAAAGACCCAAAAATGTCTTGCTGAAATTCAGGCAGTCCTTATGGTTTAGCTTAGCCACCCGTATTATTAGTACTTCAAGAAAATTTTGGGTAGTTTTTCCACCCTAGATTATAAGTTTTAGAGTATGGATTGTTACCTAGATGTGGTTAGCCCAAGTAATTTACCTGTTCTTTGCTATTAGCTCCTAACGAGAAGCATTATGCTATGCAATAATTGTCCTGCCCACATAACTCACAGCAAACTTGCATGGCTTTGGCTGTGGATGAAGAAGCTCCTTGAATATTGTTCAACTGCTTTATGAGGGAGGTAATCTGAGCTTGCAAGGATGTGATATAATCAATTAGAATCATGACTTTTTGTTCCTTTGTGCCTTGCCTATTCCTTTCGTTTGACCACATGCAACTATTACTTGTCAACTCCTCTAAAAGATTATGAGCTACCTCATTGGTTTTCCTCATCAATGACCCTCCAAAAACTTGTTGACTGCAAAACCAATTCACTAGTTTTACGCCCAAAACTACAAGTATACAGGGTGTAACTTGTAGTAAAGAACAGATATTGATCCTTTAGAGATTATGTTTGGACACTATTTAATTTAGGCTGGTTTGTCTCCCTCCTACCTTGTTAATTGAATTATGCCTCAACTAAGATGTCCTAATGTATTTGCTACCCTCTCTCAAGGTGTAATTAACTATCCCTAGCCAAATTAAATGTAAATGACTAACTATTCTCTTAATCTACAGAATAAACCCACCAATTCACCTAGTTATGAAGTTATCCTAGGGTTATTTAACTAATTAGCCAAGATCTCTCTCTAACTAATCAATTAACTTAATGAATGTAGGTCTATAGAGTGTCAATTCTCATTGTACATCCCCACCTAGTTTACCCAACTTAATTTCTCAATATATTGCAACGTATAAGCTCAACATTCATGAAAAGCATCGTTCATTCAAATCAACAAAATAGGAGTTCAATAAGTAGTTTAAAAGTAATCTCTACAAATAATTTAGCCACTCATAATGTCATTAACATCACCAATAACTAAAAAATCCATAATAAATATGTTAGCAATGAAGTAAGAAATAGATGAAGCAAGCTCCTCCTCTTCTTTGCCCAAATGTGGAAAATTTGGAGTTGGCGTGCTCTGTGCCCAATTTGGAATGGAAATCTTGATTCTCTAGCTCTCTCTAGGCTCTAAATCTATTTTCTTAGCTCAAGGAGGCAAGTTCTTATGACCCCCTTTTGGCCCTAGGGATTTTTGCCCTTATATAGTCACAAGTATCTAAAAATAAGTGAAACCCGCGTGTCTCTTCGAGTTAAAGATCCCACAATCGTGGGAATTAGCATGAATACCATGATCTTCGGTTCTTGTCTTACAACTCCTCCACTTCTCTTCCCCTTTCTTGGTCCCTAGCTCAATCACAGAGGTGGCTACCCTCCATTCTGACATCAAAATGATTAATTCTTACCTTAAATCAACATCAAACATAAAAGAACAACTGTGAAGGTCAAACTAAACAAAAACATACAAAATAAGTCCGAAAACACAACAATAATAACCTCATGCAAGAAACACATGCCTAGTACTTAGAAAACCACATACTAATGCATAACTCTCATGGGACAGGTGTCTTTCACAATAGAAGAGGACAAAATGTCTTTGGTTGTTGTTATTAGTGCTATCCATGTTATGAGTGCGATGCTCTAGCCCTCCGTGTGTAGTTGTCGACCATCCATCATATATCGTTGTTTTATAGTTAAAAAGTCAATTTAAATGGATAGGTAGTGTGTCTACGTGTGGTATCTCACTCTTATGAAACACCATCTAATCAATGCACTAAAATATTTACATCCATCCAACATTTTTCTTTTAGCCCTCACCTGTTCACTATTTCAGCGATCGCTCATACTTGTTTTCTTTATACCTTAAATGCTAAGTTAAAAGAGGAATGGATAGCTGGATTTCTTTCCACTACTATTCACTCTCTGTTCTCCTTGCTTTTTCTAGACAAAGCTAGGTTATTCATATTAGAAATGGACAACAAATGGAAAGCTTGCATGATTCACGTGAATGAGTTACTTTGTAACAAAATTTACATATGTTGCGTGGCTATGAAATTTTCTAGATGGTTGTGAGCCATGTTGACAACATTTTCTTCATGTTCTTTTCATTTTCTTATCTTCTTCTTGGTTTTGATTTTCTTCTTCTTCATGGTCCATGAATCAATAGAGTATGGAAGTTGATAAAATGGCTTTAATGGATATGCTTTCAGGTCACTTTAGTTTCTTCACTTCCGAAATGTACCTAAGATTGAATATGAGCTAAAGTGAGTATCCTAAGAATTTCTAAGGCGTTAATCACTAAGTGTACTATATCAAATGAATCAACATTTAAACATATATCAAATTCCCCTATACTTAGCTTTTGATTGTCCTTGGGCATATCATCAAAATCAAAATCACAACCCAGAACTTTTATTCATTTTCCATATTGCTTAAGAATAGATAACATTAAGTAAAGATGAATGGCTTTCAAAACCTATAGCAAAAAGTCAATATTCAATGTCACATCCTGGTACCACATTGGGCATATAACAACCATCATATGGCCAGGTTAAAGACACTCACGTTACCCTTAATCTAACTATGAAAGGCTAACTGAACACCTTTTTGAAAACATTTGGGTAGCAAAACTACTGTATTTTAAAAATCCCAAAACTCAATCACAACACCTGCAATCAGTTTTAAATGCACTTCTATATTCACATTTAAAACTCTACCATAATTTCTGCACGTTTAATTCCACTGAATAACAATCTTAATAATAGTACAAAAGGTTTATACATAAGTTCATTTACAAACCATAAGACAGTCAAGAGTTAATTTACAAAATCATAAAGCATATCAACATAACCGACTTAATAAAAAATAGTTCATGAGCCATTATACATCAAAAGTACAAATAGAGACTACCCACGTACGGTAATGCCCCAAAAATGTCTGAAGACTACACGATACACTCAGAGCCTCAAGCTAACCAAATTAACCTGCATGGTTGGAAAGTGGAGGGGTGAGGACACAGTGTACCCAATAAGCAGGAAAAAAATATATCACAAATATAACTTAATAAACACCAAGATGGTACGAATAACCTATGAAGCGAAAAAACATGGCATAAAACACACGTAGGCCTAGCTTATGACTCAATGTATACTAGTTAGGAACCATATAGGCCTAGCCTATTAATCACTCATATGGTGAACACAGGTTCTAGTTCTAGCACAAAAAAGTAGAAAAATATCAGATGTATAAATCAAATCTCATCAGGAAATAAATATCAAAATAAGTCAAAACAATCATGTATGTCATCACTAGTTAGGCAAACTAATGTGTACGCCCACCAATTCCTATTGTTGGCTCAAATTTCATTCATGGTGAGTCC
>JANSVA010079600.1:0-11491 GCA_025504915.1 Erythroxylum reticulatum | reverse complement strand
TTTAGATTCATTTTCAATTTCCTTGATAAGATTCACAATTTCTAAATCCTCAATTTGGGGTTTGTCAATCCTTTTATGCAAAACTGATTTTAAATTTCAATAGCTAATAATACTCCCTTTTTGTCCCTTTTTAGCTTGACATTCTACACTTTTTATTGCACTAGATTTGATAACCTAAATATCTGAATTTGTGTAGACCATTATTTTATTTTCTGTTCAATGCATCAATTTACAACACTAGCTTTATCAGAAAATATTCATTTGCACAATCCTTTCAAACTCAATAATTACCTCAATCTTTACTGATCTGTATAGTCATATATATCCAAAATGTTTCTGTACATATAATGTTTCCAAGTTTTCAAAGCAATCACAATTCCAGCAAGTTCTAAATCATGTCCTGAATAATTCAATCCATGAAACTTTAACTATCTCTATACATATGAAATTACTTTATTATGTTGCATTGGATTTCATCCTAGTCTTTGATGTGAAATCTCATTATGTACTCCACAATCTCCAGTTCCAAATGATATTATTATCAACGGTGTTATATTCCTCAAATATTCAAAATGTTCTCTTTACTAGTCAAACACACTCAAAATACCATCTGTGATCATAGTCACTAATTGATACAATTTTGCTTGGACCACTTTAATCTTCAATATCATAATACTATTGGGACATTATTAACTCCAACAGATATCACCCTAAAATTTTTCTTGTGTCCATAATTAATTCTTGCAATTCCTTGAGTGACTAATTCCTCAATTAAGGTAATATTATCTCATGTCATTTTCAGTTTCCCAATTGATTTCTTTTCTCAAATAATTGTCTCCATTCATTCAATTTCCTCTTATTTCACATCGACTTATTCAAATGCCTATTCATTCGTACTAGTTCCTCCACACATTTCAATTTATTTGAATACTTCACTTTGTGTGTTAGTAACACATTCATCAAACCTGATTTGTATCTCTTATACTTAATGTCACCTCAATTTTAAGAATCCATCACTTACATCAACAACATGAATATACTCCCAGTAGCATTTTTTACCTTTTATGCTTGAGTCTCCGTTAGGGATATGACTCCAATATCCAATTTTAACTCATTAATTACTCATTTCTGATTTGTTCCTTCATTAATCATTCTTAAATTGAATCATCAGGTTTATTGAACCTATTTCAGTGAAATTCTTCTTTGGAAGAAGATTTCTTGATACTATCCTCGATACTGCTCATGAAATCCTTATCAATCAACTATTTTTTATAATTACTTATCAATCATTCTTAGTGCTTCAAGAAGATCAATTTCAACTTTTCATAATATCTCAATAGGATCAATTTATGCCATAACTTAGATGATCGAAACATCACTTGTAATAAGGCTCAGTGAGGCATTAAACAATCTCATTTACCCTAATACCTTGGCATATATCACCAAAATCATTACATCATATCTAGAGATGTGTTTATGTCAATTCTCCAATTAATAATATTTGCTAATGATAATTGAATTCCAATTGATTCTAGACAACACTTCTATCCTTGTTCTTGCTTATGATTGGAGTATCCCCACACGATCGTGATAGAAATCTATTTTTGTCAGGCCGTTATTGCCCCAAGCATTATCCTCCTCTCATTATCAAACATACTAACACCAATTTTACTCCAATTTTCAATTACCTCTTCTGAGGCCACCTCATTTTGAAATGAGTCAACTACCATATCGAGTGCATCAATTCTTCTAATTTGATTCATCATCTTTTTCCTTATCTTAGTCATACATAAATTCTTCTCTTATGTGCATTTCTAACTTTCTCCTTACTACACATCATTCATTTCTTGTTAAGTCATTTATGACTATTTCATTCCCCTTTTACTTTTTCCTCATTTCCATCTCATTTTCCTATTGTCATTTATTCATCTTACATATGTATATTCTCAATCAATTCCTAATTATAAGGGCATAACCATTATGGAACTCAAATATCCATTCCATAGATATATTCTCATACTGAATCATAAACTCTTATATTGATAATCACACAACCATTCTAAGTCAAAGTCAACCTTTCAAGGTCATAGAAAATTTTTTTTCTTTAAACTTGGCTTATACACTTTAATCTTATCATTTCTACTTATATCCTTATTTTCGTCAATCAATCCACAACAATATACCTACTACACACTTATATCACATTCAAGGACATATCACCAAAACGTAATAATGATGTCATATTGAATAATACATCCACTAATACAAATGCGCTGAATCTTAATCTATTATATCTAACTATATACTATCTCTCATTTCTTATTATCTACAAACTTTCTTTTTCTCACATTATGACAGATCATCATTCTCTTCACTATTTTTATCCACTCAAATTCTTAGCTCATGCTTATGCGTGTGACTCATAAGAATGTAACTTGGACTGGGGATCAGTTGTTACTATCTACTTGACATGACTAAAATGCATGTAACTTGACATGTATTTTAGAAAACACCCATATGAGATAGTACTTCTGGGCTCTGATATGCATATGTAACACCCCACTCCTGCAAGACACATGCCTGACATCTTGGGTGATATCCAAGTCCGTGCCCTGTGAGGGTGGCATGCTAAAGTGCTCAATCATTCAAAAATCGGAATAAATTTTTTTAAACCACAAACATAATATGCAGAAATCCATAACCAATTCGGGTCCACTTTCATTCATAAACATTTTCAATCAACACAATACGATCAATAGAATTTCAATAGTCAATTGGGGCCCATTACAAACAAAAATCAATTTAGTCATAAAGTCTTTACATTACAACATAAATCATATACACCTTTTTTTAAAACTTTCAAAATACATAATTGTACAGAAATCGCGTAATACAATTTTATATAAAAATAGGAAAACACTAATGCAGACGCGAACTGATCCCGACCTCTATCTTTCCTTTGCATGCATTAATGATACTCTCGTTTGCCTAATAGGGTATTCTTCTGAATCTTGAAAAATATTTGCAAAATTTTGGGTGGGTTTTTGTGAACTCAATGAGTGCCTATCCTCAATGGCTCATTCAATCACATAACACGTACAATTCATCAATTCATCAGATAAAGTCACATGTATTACACATTCACTTAAGCATATACCACTTGATCATTCTTTTCACACATTTCACATTCAACACATTTTAATTATTCACATCATGCATATGCAATGCATATGAGACTCACTTTAAATTTATATCTTTGATGTGATCGAGTGCCTAACCGTCCCGTATTGGGCTTATTGATAACTATCCCGTATTGGGCTCATTGGTAATTGGCCCATATAGGGCTCATTGATACTGTCCCATATACGGCTCATTGAAACTGTCCCATATAGGGCTCATTGATATTGTCCCATATAGGGCACATTGAAACTGTCCCATATAAGGCTCATTGAAACTGTCCCATATAGGGCTTATTGATAATGTCCCATATAAGGCTCATTGATACTATCTCATATAGGGCATATTGAAACTGTCCCATATAGGGCTCGTTTTATATAGTGAGCCTTTGGGTTTTATACATTTTCTCAGCGCTGGGCTCTTTTTCACATGCTGAGCAATAAGCTCTTTTTCGGTGGCTACTTCAGTCACAACTACCTTTATCTTTTATGCATTCATGTAATGAAAGGCATCATATAAATCTAGTCAATTGAAAATGCTGAATATCACACAATCATATTCACTATCACATTCTCATTCACTTTGTCATCGGACCTTAGTCCGACATTCGACATTAGAGTTGAGTATCACTTTTTCATTTATATGCGTGATCACATTTCCTTTGGGAACTAAGTCTGACATTTAACAACCAAGTCATATATCACATATTTCCTCCAATTCACATACAAGGAGCACTTCAATATTTCATTCATGCATCACATTCATCGGACCTTCTGTCTGGATATCAACACAATCAATCACATTCATAACATCATCCAGTAGTCAATTAATACAAAATTCAAACAAATAAACAATAAAGTGGAGCCATCTCTGTTTACTCACAGTACGCTTTAGATTAGCATTTGCTTTCAAATTCTGGAAACGCCTGACTGTGGACACTTAACTTGCATAGCTCATTTCTGCAAGACACACATTGCATACTCATTAATAATGGCACAATTATAAGCATTTATTTATGCACAATTGTATAAATGGATTATGTACAATGCATGCTCAATGACAGTCCCAAGTACTTTAACAACTTCATATCTTATGCTCATTCTCATTTCATAACTCAATCACTCACTAGTTATTTGAATCACATCCTCAATCCTTTGGTACTTTGATATCAATAACTCATCCCTAAATCTTTCTAATATAAACCCGTATATGACTGGTGAGGAAGAAAAACAAAGTATTTATATAATTATTTCTCCAAAATTTTTTGTTCTCATCACATACACATTTTAGTTGATCTTTCAACTTCAAAAATCATTTTTACAACCTCTTATAACATTTTGATCATCAAATCAGAAAAATCAACATGTACGACACACCCAAAATCTCCACAGTCATTTCCCAGCAATATCAATATTTCTTAACCATTTCACAGGGAACTCATGATGCATGCTTCAGCTTATACAAAAATACATAATCATAATAATCTTACTTGTTTAGAGCCCCAACATCTGCAACAATCACGTAACCCTAATCCTTCATGCAACCACGTATATCAACTTAAAAGTTGACAGAAGGTTCGGTTTTTCTTAGGGTAGAAGAAAGAAATATCAAAGTGGAAGTGATGAAAATAGAGGGAAGCAAGAATTAACTTAGGTGAGAATTTGAAGAAAAACTCTAGGTTAGAGGGAAAACTAGAAATAAGCTTCAAGAAGGATAAAGATAAGGACAACAACTTGTCTTTTAAGGTTAATAAAAATCTTAACTTTAGCTTGGACACCTGTCCATTTCTTAACCACTTATCCACTTCCCTTCATTAATACTTACTTAAGTATAATTTATACTTAAGTTTAAAACTCAGTAATACCACAGTAATCATAAGTCATAACCCTTTACTCACTTTCAGATTTTTCCCATAAAGACATCATTTCGGATCAACTTTGCATGTTCTTTTTGACCCCAATACTAAAGTTGTTTTGTAACACTTTCTTCTAGAGACATGTTTCCCTATGTCTTATATCTCCATTGACACCAAAATCAGTTAATTTGGTTTAGTGATTTGAAAGACATACTTCAAACATATTCGGACTACTCTTGTCAAAAATAGTATACTATACACAACTTCCATCCAGAAATTGAACATTTTAGAACTGAATCAGAATTAAAATTATTTAGGTTATTTTTATTCCTATGTCTCTAGTTTATTTCAAATAAAAAATCATCTCATTCGGAATTTTATAGATCTAGATATAGTCAAAACACTGAAGTATGTTCAGTAAATTAATCCTATCAATTATCATACTTCAGCACCGTCACATTTCCATCTTAAATTCACTACCTCAATCAATTCAGAAGGCTATGATATTTGGTGGAGAATTAATTCAGTGCCTTATGAATCTATTGGTCAAAGAATTAAGTCATTTGAAATCGGATGGTAAATTTATGGCCGAAGGAAATTAAACAAGGTTCTGTCCTTAACCATATTGAACCTATTTCGGTACAAAAGGCATAACATGCTCTAGAGATATCAGTTCAAGGTCATTCTTTGAGGGTTTGAAAGATAAATTCAATATATAAAACATTTATGAGACATTGGAGTGATAGTTTTTCATCTATTTTGTCATAATTGGACCAGACGATACATTATGAACAGTGACCAGAAGAAGGTTATGAACAGTGCACAGAAGATATCTTGCAATTGGCATAACTTTCTCTAGAGATATCAGATTAAGTAGTTCTTTAGATGATTATAAAGGAACTTCAAGATATACAACCTTCATGAAGACCATAAAGACAAATTCTATGATCTTTGAGGTCAAAAGTAGAACCAAAATATAGGATCAGATGAACCCAAATGAAGAGTTAGACGAATTGGAAAAATAGTCATTACTTTCTCTATAAAACTCAAATTGAGGTGTTCTTTAGATGGTTCGAAAGAGACCTTCAATATCTACATCTTTAATGAAGACATTGAAGACAAATTATATCATCTCTAGGGTCAAAAATGGGACCAGAAAAAAGGATCAAATGAACAGTGCACCAGGCGAAAGGATTAGATGAACAATGCACCAAACAAAAGGATTAGATGAACAGTGCGCTAGACAAAATGACATCATCACAAGATGAACCATCCTCACAAGACGAAGCTTCTTCACAAGATGATCTATCCTCTCCAGATGAAGCATCTTCATAAGATGAAGTGTCCTCACAAGATGAAGCGTTCTCAGAAGACGATACATCCTCATAAGATGAAGCATCCTCACAAGACAATACGTCCTCACAAGACAGTACGTCCTCACAATATGAAGCGCCCTCACAAGATGATACGTCATCACAAGACAATACGTCCTCATAAGACGAAATGTCCTCATAAAACAATACGTCATCTCAAATCCAAATTTAACTCTCTAACTATACATTCTCAGTAAACTTCTCCAACGTATTTTCCTTCGGTAATTCCAACACTTAAATTTTTATTTCTAGTCTTTCTACTCTAATTCATTCAACTCATTCACTATAAACACAATTCTCAATCTACCATTTAAAATTATTTAACATCAAATCCACAAAATTTTAACTAATCCTATAACAAATTCAATTATACCGGGAATGTCAATTATTGCATGTACAATTATTTTCATGTGTGTGAAAATTCAAATGCACATGCATGTATGCTCACATTTTGTTGAGCATGAAATGCAAAAGAAATTTTCTAACTCTCACATTGCTATTTTCTCCATTATGGAAATCTAAATTCTAACCCTTAATATGGGGATGGGGTTTTGTAAACTTGATTCCTCCACCTGCTTGTCACTTCGAAGTGTAATAGCCTTGAGTTGTTCCCTTGGGTTGGCCTCAGTATTGCTTGGTAGGCTACCTGCACTTCTCGAAGATAAAGCATTAGCAAGATGACCTACCTGTACCTCCAAGTTATGATGGATGAGGCATAGTTTTTCACAATCTGATCAAACTTTGCCTTCATCCTCTTTTGACTTTCTTCCTGGCTCAAAAACATCCTTTTTTGATTCTCTTCTTGATTTACCAGTTTGAACCCCAAGACATGTATTAACTTGTCCATTTTTCTCTTTAAAGATCTAAATCGTTCTTGTTGAAATCCAAGAGGTCCTTGCAGTCTTGCTTGTCCACTTGTATTGTTAGTACTCCAAGAAAATTTTGGGTGGTTTTTTCACCCTAAATTGTAAGTGTTAGAGTATGGATTGTTACCTCTTTATGGTTGGCCCAAGTAATTTACTGTTCTCTACCACTGGCTCCTAATAAGAAACATTTAGTTGTGCCATGGTCATTTTGACCACATAACTTACACTGTATTTGCATAGCTTTGGCTGTAGATGAAGATGTTCCTTGCATATTGCTTAACTGCTTGGTGAGGGCTGTGATTTATGCTTGTAGAGTTGTAATGAAGCCAATTAGGATCATACCTTTTTGCTCCCCTTATCTACTCGTCTCACTTGACCATATACAACTATTGCTCACTAACTCTTCCAAATGATCATGAGCTACATCAACAAATTTTCTCATCAAAGAACCTCCAGCAGCTACATCTATAGTTCCTCTTTTGCTCTAATTTACACCATTGTAGAATGTTTGTAAAAGGAACTCCCTCGGAAGGTTGTGATGGGGGCAGCTTCTCTGTAATTCTGTAAGCCTCTCCCAAGCTTCATATAAAGGCTCCCCATCACTTTGTTGAAAATTTGTTATTTCCTTTATGATTCTTGTTGTCTTACTCAAGGGGAAGGATTTAGTAAGGAATGCTTGGGCTAGCTATTCCCAAGTAGTGATCTACCCTAAACTGAGTGAGTTATACCATGCCTTTGCCCGATCTCTCAAAGTGAAAGAAAACAATCGCAACCTCATGGCATCGTTAGACATCCCATTAAACCTAAAGGTGTCACTGATCTATAAAAAATTTGTAAAATAGGTGTTGGGATCTTCGTTGGACAACCCATAAAATTGCAAACTACTCTAAAGTATGTTAAGGAGTGCCGACTTGATCTCAAAATTATTAGCTTGAATCGATGGCCTTGCAACTCTTTGAGGACTTAAACCTGGCCTTATAAATTCCATCAATGTCCTCTTAGCTCCTCCTTGCTCTCCTTCTTCCACTATATTTCTCTGTATATTGTCTCGACGCTTCGCTTTTCTCAACTGTCGTTTATGCCTGGTAATATCTGATAACTCTTTGTCACTAAATTCAGTAGACCATCATGTGCTCCTTGTGTTCATGCAACTATAAATACACAAGGAAAATTATCAAAAAAATCTTAAATCAAAGTAACCCAACTAAACAAGATGCTAAACAAACAATCCTGGCAACAGCACCAAGAACTTGTTGATTGTAAAACACACTACTAATTTTACACTCAAAACCGCAAGTATACGAATCGTAACTTGTAGTAAAAAGCAAACATCGATCCCACAAGAATTATGCTTAGACACCATTTAATTCAGGTTGCTCTTTGTTTAAAAACCAACTTTACTAAATATAAACTAAAAAATTTAAACTAAATCAAATAACTAACAATGAACAAATGATAAAGAAAAAGTGTAAAAACTTGTACTTCAAGATTTAACAATTAGAGATCAAATTTTCCCTATCTTATCTCCCTCCTACCTTGTTAATTGAATTATTCCTCACCTAAGATGTCCTAATGTATTAACTACCCTCTCTCAAGGTGTAATTAATTGCCCATAACCAAATTAAATGGAGATGGCTAAACAATCTCTCAATCTACAAAATCAGTCCACCAATTTAACTAGTTATGAAGTTATCCAATAGGAAATCAACTAATTAGCCAAGATCTCTCTCTAAGTAATCTATTAACTTGATGAATGTAGGTCTATAGAGTGCCAGTTCTTATTGTACAGCTCTACATAATTTACCTAACTCAATTTCTCAATATATTGCAAGGTATAAGCTCAACATTCATTAAAAGCATCATTCATTCAAATCAACAAAATAGGAGATCAACAAGTAGTCAAAAAGTAATCTCTACAAATAATTCAGACACTCATAATGTCATTAACATCCCCAATAACCAAACAATCTATAATAAAGATGCTAGAAGAGAAAAACGAAATAAGAACTAGATGAAGCAAACTCCTCCTCTTCTTTGCCCAAATCTAGAAAATTTGGAGTCGGTGTGCTCTTTACCTAATTAGGAATGAAAATCTTGATTCTTTACCTCTCTTTAGGATCTAAATATGTTTTTTAGATCAAGGAGGCAAGTTCTCACTACCATCTCTTCGAACCTAGGTATCTATGCCCTTATATAGTCATAAAAACCTAAAAATAAGTAAAACTCGTGTGTCCCTTCAGGCTAGGGATCCCACGATCTTGGGAATTAGCATGAATCCCACGATCGTGGGTTTTTATTCTATAGCTCCTCCACTTCTCTTCTCCTCTCTTGGTCCCTATCTCAGGAATAAAGGTGGCCACCCTCTATTCCTACATCAAAATGATTAATTTTTACCCTAAATCAACATCAAACATAAAAAGAAAAACCATGAAGATCAAACTAAACAAAAAAAACATACAAAATAAGTCCTAAAACACAATAATAATAACCTATTATGCAAGAAACACTAGCCAAATACTTAGAAAAACACACACTAATACCCAACTATTAGTGCCTGCACATCAGATGGTAACAACCTTTGGTAAGATTTAGGTAATTATATGGAAGCAAGTTCACACCTTGTTAGAGAGATTTCTAAATAATGTAAGGTAGTGACCATCTTAATTAGTTGCTTTTCCAATTCGACATCATTAAGGGCTTGTAACTCTAGATGCTCGATCATAATTCCTTTTAATTTATCTTTGCAACTTAACTTAAAAATTTCCTGTGCTAAAGGATCAATAACATTAATACAAAAAATAGAATGATCATCTTAAGAATGTTTCATTGCATCAAAAAATATTAAAGTGAATTGCTTCTACATCGAATTCCATTGTGAGGGCACGATCATGAACATCTATCTTAGTTTGGGTTATGATAAGAAATGGTGTCCTTAGTAAGATAGGTATGGGATTGTATAAGGTTTCATCATTCATGTCCATAACATAATGTACAAACACCAATTTATTCACCTATAACAATACATCTTGGACTACTATATCAGGTTAAGCATTAGTACAGTCAATTAATTGTATGATAATACTGGTCTCTTTTAAAGGGACAAACGTAAGGAAGTACAGATAGAACAAGGAATAATAATGATTGAAGCCTGTAGATATAACATAGCTCTTTCAATCACAGTGTTACCAATTTTATAAGGGATGGTAAACATACCTAGATCCTTTTATTTTGGAGGCATTTTCTTTTTGAAGACTGTAGAAACATTCTCACCCATCATAACCTTCACATTAGCTCTTAACTTTCTCTTATTGGTACATAATTCCTTAATGAAATTTGCATACTTGGCACTTCTTTGATTGCATAAAGCAAAGGTATATTCACTTCTATCCTTTAAAAAATCTCCAATATCTCCTTATCCTTTTTTTCCTTGTTAGACTTTACCAACTTGCTAGGAAAAAGTGGAGGGTTAGTCTTAACTGTATTGGGAAATTCAAAATTTACCTTTTAGATAGATGAGATATTTCTTCTTCTCCTAACTCATCCTCAATATCATCTTCATTAGGCATCCTTGGTAGGGTCTTCTTGGGAACCTCAAACTCTTCTCGAATCCTTAAGGTTATAGTGTTGACAATCTGTAGATTCACCTCGGGTTGAGATGACAACTTCCTTCTATTGGAGCTATTGCCCTGGAAAACAAGTGCATTTATATGTAACTTAATTTTGTTCCAGTTACAGTTTTGTAATGAAAATATTTATTATTAGTGAAACAAAAGAGTTTGGTTTTATATGTATGAGCACTATATATCTAGTCAAAAGGTACTGAGAATCTTTTGTAAGTAATTTACATATACATAGAGATGTATGGGAAACATCTATATTATTATAATCTAAATTAATTCATTCACAATTGAATAATCAAGTTAGTCGCTTGATTATGGTTTAGACTGTAGTGTTGCGATTTATCTCCATGTAAGTAAAGGAGTTTATTTTAAGGGAATGATGAGTTTCATTTCATGATAGTAGTTGACTATTGATAATGGCATTAATAAATGAATCTGGAATCAAGTATGTTTTAAAGAATAAAGTGGGTCGTTATTTTAATCTTAAAACATACAACTTAAGCATTCACTTATTATAGACCAAAATCTTGATGAGTGGTGAACTCATATGTGTTTCATTATAATTCTTGATATGATCATAATGGATTTTTATAGAGTATT
>JANSVA010079464.1:0-11498 GCA_025504915.1 Erythroxylum reticulatum | reverse complement strand
TTTCCTCATTCCTTTCCACCAGAAATGCTCTTTCAAATCTCTATACATTCTCGTACTTCCTGGGTGCATAGCATAAGACGTATTGTGTGCCTCACCTAGAATCTCTTCTTTCAATTCCCACATATCCGGAATACACAGTCGGTTTCAGTCCATCTTCTCTGATCCTTATTCCAGAAGGTTTACCACTTCTAATCTCTTCTTTAAGCCTGGTCAAATATTCATCTTGCTCCTACAACTCCTTAATCTTCTCATTAAATACTGGGCTCACTCTAAAATTAGCCAATAGACAGTCAAGCTTGACTTGCCTCAATGGCACATTAAGTCTGGCTAATTTCATCAACAAAGGAAGGTACATTGTCTCCCCATATGCCATAGTGGACTTCCTACTCAGTGCATCCGCTACTACGTTAGCTTTCCCCAGGTGGTAATCTATCATCAAGTCATAATCCTTTAACAGTTATATCCATCTTCTTTGTCTCAAGTTTAACTCCTTTTGGCTCATCAAATACTTAAGACTCTTGTGGTCTGTAAACATCTTAGTAGTAACTCCATACAAGTAATGTCTCTAAATCTTCAATGCAAAAATTATGACATCTAACTCCAAATCATGCGTAGGATAGTTCATCTCATAAGGCTTTAATTGCCTAGAAGCATAATCAATCACCTGATCTCCTTGCATCAACACACAACCCAATCCCTTCCTCGAGGCATCACTATACACTATGTATCCATCGTTATCTGAAGGCAAAATCAAAATCGATGCACTTGTCAATCTGTACTTAAGCTCCTCAAAGCTTTTCTGACATTCATCTGTCCACACAAATTTCTGATTCTTCCTCATCAATTTGGAAAGTGGAACTACTATCATAGAAAAGCCCTCCACAAGCCTTCTGTAATACCCGGCTAAACCCAAGAAATTTCTTACTTTAGCTACATTCTTAGGGCTTCTTATTTCATAACTGCTTCTATCTTCCTCGAATCCACATGCACTCCTTTCTCTGAAATTACATGTCTAAGAAATATCACTTCTTTCAGCCAAATTTCACATTTATTGAATTTAGCATACAACTTATTCTTCCTCAATGTCTCTAAAGAAATCCCCAAATGTTCCTCATGCTCCCTATCACTCTTATAATAGACCAAAATATCATCAATAAAGATAATGACAAATTGGTCTAAGAAAGGCCTAAAGACTCTATTCATCAAATCCATGAAAGTTGCAGGTGCATTTGTCAACCCAAAAGGCATGACCAAGAACTCAAAGTGGCCATACCGTGTTCTAAAAGCAGTCTTTGACACATCAGACTCCTTTATCCTCAACTGATGGTAACCTGATCTCAAATCTATCTTAGAAAAGACTCTTGGCCCTAGCAACTGATCAAACAAATCATCTATGCGTGGAAACGGATATCTGTTCTTGATAGTGACTCGATTTATCTTTCTATAATCCACATACATTCGTAACGATCTATCCTTCTTCTTTACGAAAAGGACCGGAGCTCCACAAGTTGAAGAGCTAGGCCTAATGTAACCTTTCTCCAACAACTCTTCTAATTGCTCCTTTATCTCTTTCAATTTCGCCAAAGCCATTCTATAAGGCATAATTGAGATCGGTGCAGTACCTGGAAGAAGTTCAATGGGAAATTCAATTTCCCTAGGTGGTGGTAGTCTTGATAATTCCTCGGGAAAGACATCTGAAAATTCCATGACTACTGGAATTTCTTCTAACTTCCCTCTATTTGCCTTTACGTCTACCACATAGGTCAAAAATGCTTTACACCCTTTCCTCATCATTTTCTCTGCCACCAAAGCCGAAACAATTCTCGAGGAGTTAAATTTTCTATCGCCCATAAACATCACTTTTCTTCCATTATCTAGCTCAAACTCCACTGTTTTCTGTTTGCAATCTATGTTGGCCCTATATTTCTCTAAGACCTCTATACCCAAAATCACATCCAATCCTCCCATCTTCAATAGCATCAAATCCACCACTATGAGTCCCCCCACCAATATGTATCTCACAATCTCTATAAATTTGACTAATCACAATATAGTGGCCTATTGGAGTACTTACCATCAAGGGAGTATCCAATGGGCTCAAATCTCTACCATACATAGTTCTACCCAATGAAACAAAAGAATGGGTAGAACCTGGATCAATCAAAACAATCGTATCATCATCAAATAATTTAATCATATTTGTCATAACTTCTGGAGCGGTCTTTGCATACTCCCGTGTCATTGCAAATACCCTTGTTGGTACTTGCCCCTTGGTCCTCCTGGAGGATTCACTCTTTTAGCTGCTTCAGAACTGCCCACTCCTGTTGCAGTCTTGTGCCCCACTGTCTCGGCTCTCTTTGAAGCTTGCATCTGACTTCTCTTATGTCTTGAATTCCGAGGGCACTCTCTTGCCATATGTCCTTTCTCTTCACATTTGAAACAAGCTCCAGTTAGCCTGTAGCATTCCCCTCTGTAGAACTTGCCGCAATGGTTACACTTAGGGATGGATGACATGTCCCCTTCTCCCCTTCTACTACCTCCCACAGTTGAAGCTTGATAAGAAACAGTAGAAGTTCTCATCGGTTTAGGCCTGCTTGCTCCACTACTCATCTCTTCAGATTACACAGGGAAAGTCCTGGCACTTCCCTCGGGCATAGAAGTACCACCTCCCCTCTTGAACTGTTCTCTTCCCTTTTTTTTGCTCACTATGCTCTTTATATTCTCGATGTTCTCAACCCTCAAAACTGCTTCAACTAGCTGTTGAAAATCACAAAAATTTTGCACCACCACTTTCTCTCTAATTGCTAGATGCAACCCCGATTCAAACCTACAGTACTTAACCGCCTCACTCATCATCAACTCAGCTACATATTGGGTCAACTGTGTAAATTAGAGTTCGTATTCGCTCACCGTCATTTCCCTCTAGGTGAGACTTAGAAATTTTCTCTGCTACTGCTGAATGTATACATCAGAGAGATACTTCTTCTTAAACACTGTTAAGAAATCTTTCCATGCAAGCACTGGTGGTCTCATCTGACTCCCTAGCACACTCTTCCACTAATGCAGAGCATCCCCCTGAAGTAGACTAGCAGCATGCATAACCTTCTCCTAATCCTCGCAGTCCATCTGATTCAACATCCTCTCGGTCTTTTTCATCCAAGTCTCAGCTTCTTCTGGATCCATTGTCCCATAAAAATCCACTGCACCATACTTCCTGAGCTTGTCAAACTGCCTCCCCTTCTTGACAGGGGCTGGAGTAGAGGATTGCGACATCTGTCCCATAGCTTGGACAAACGCCTGAGTGAAGGCTTGGAACATCCTCGGATCTAATGGAGCAGGCACTTGCTCCTACAGAAGAGGAGACCCCGCGTCTGTTAATGGGCTCACTACTGGGCCCTACAGAAGCCTCATCACTTCCTGGAGCTACAGACTCATCGATACTCTCCTTTGCAGTACTCCTCGTGTCCTTCTACGAGGTGGCATCTTACTCCTTCAATACAACACTACCGATTATCAACATTTCATTTTAATCTTAGTTCCTACATGTATGCATGACATGCATGTCACTTAATGCAATTCAATCAATTGATAATGCAACAAGTAACAATTTATCCTACTATACATTCTAAACCTAGGAAAAACCTAGTTGCTCTGATACCCAAAATTATTGGATCCCGTTTTTGGAACCAAAACATTTGGAGACATTTGATGGAAAACAATACTTGCCCTCAACTATACTAAACCTGTTTTGGGGACACTTGAATAACCCTCATTATGGGTATCGGATTTAGGTGTTTTTTAGGTAGCTTTAAAGAGGACTTCAAGATCTACCACTTTCATAAAGACCTTGAAGACAGAATCTATCGTCTGAAGAGTCTAAAATGGATCAGACAATAATATTAGATGAATAGTAAATAGAGGAAGAGGTCTTGGTCATAAAAACAGGAAGCAGACGAAACAAAAGACAGACGAAGTGAAGAAAGAAGACAAAATAAAAGAACAAATGAAGCAAAGAGGGCAGACGAAATAAAAGAACAGAAAAAACAAAAGACAGACGAAGCAAAAGTCTTAAGATGAAGCAGGGTCAACTTAAGATGAAACAGGGTCTTAAGACGATGAGGGGTCAACTTAAGACGAAGCATGATCTTAAGACGATGCAGGGTCAACTTAAGACGAAGTGTCTTTACAGACGATACAACTCTATAGACAATATGAAGTCATCACAGACGATATGATGTCTTTACAGACGATGCATCTCTTAAGACGAATGATGTCATTACAGACGATATGATGTCATCACAGACGATACGTCTTTACAGATGATGCATCTCTTAAGACGAATGACGATATGATGTCATCACAGATGATACGTCTTTACAGACGATGCATCTCTTAAGACGAATGACGTCATCATAGATGATATGACGTCATCACTGATGATACGTCTTTGCAGACGATGGATCTTTACAGATGATGCATCCTTACAAATGAAATGATGTTATCACAGATGATGTGACGTCATCACAGACGATACATCTTTACCCTTATAAAGACCATAACTTTCGACTCCAAAGTCCAAAGTTTCTATACCATATGTCGATGGAAAGCTGGACAATTAAACTACAACTTTTCAGAGGACAACTTTAACTAATTTAGCCTTAATTAGTCTAATTTTCCCTGAAAGTCAGCACACAACTTCTATACATATGAAAGGCTCAGATCAAGAATTGTACATCTACCAAAGAAACATCCACATACACTTGGGAACTTTTCAGTTTTTGTTTAACTCATTTGCCCAAGCAACAGAAACTCGTACAATACTTAATTACATCAATACATTTTGAACAAGGGCTTAACCCCAAAATGCAATATATACAGGATGCTCAATGTTTACATGCTTATGAAGCTAGTCCAAAAGTGAACAAACTAATTTAGTGACAAAAGCTACTATCTTGGAATTTCCACGGTCTGAAATTCAAATCATTCCTAAACTATCTGGCATACTACTTAAGTAGCATCTAGGGAAAAGGTCATTTGCTTATATTGCATACCCTTCAGTTCTGCTTTCTTAGGACCTTTATTTGTAACTGATACAACTTCCTCCACAGACTCCTTTGACTCATTCTGTGATGAGCCTTTTGTGCCTTTTGATGCTCAAATCATATCAAACAGTCCATCTTCAAAAAAGAAGGGAGTGTTGCAGAAAGAAATTAAAAAAAACATAATTATAGAAGAAGCACCTATGACAATGTTTGTATTAGGGGTAACTTACCCAAGCTCTTTTGCTTTCAAAGATTTTTTTCCCTCAATATCCTCATCACACAAAAGATAATTTTGAAAAGAGATAATATCAATAGTATCCCAACGATGTTATTGAACCAAACTACTAAAGCATTGTGTGTGAGGTAACTTTTTTTTGCTGACAGATCCAATGACACGACCACTAATCAAATCTTTTGCTTCTTCTCTTTCTAAACTGTAAATATGGTAAGCAAAAAATAGCATGACATGCCAAAATCACCAGTACACATAGTTAAAGAGTAGGCAAGCTACCACAGCTAGACAATTTCTAAGTAAGTTGATGTGGAAATGTTATTTCAAAAGATTAGAAACGCATATGTATACTAGTGATCATGTAAATACGCAAAGTAGATTCAACTTATGAACAACCTTAAGAATGAGGAATAAAGCATCTATCAAGTGTTCCACGAATAACAAAAGTTAATCTGGCTAAACAATCTAGAGCACCTTCAGGAACTTCCTGAGTACAAAACAGAACCTATGTTAAACTAATATTGCAACCACTCTAGCTCATTCCTTCGACAGTATATCTTACCTTTTCCCCTTTATGAGGAAGGTCTTTCCTATCAAAATTCTTGAATCTCCTTCCACCACCTCGGCCCCTTCCACCAGAAGGAGTTGTTGAAGCACCCCTTGCCCACATTCTTATCAATCTGCAGATATGAATTAAACTTACATCAAGAATACATGTACATGCTAGATCCTAAAACATCAACTTCCCAGGAACAAAACCGTCATTATCTCATACAAGTTATAAGGATTCAAAACCAACAATTGATCTGGTTAGGAAAAAGAATCGATAGAAAACGAGAGTGAGACTTCTCTTCTAGAGAAAACGTGAGAGAAAGTAAGGAGGGCAAAATTGGCATTGGCGGAAAGGGCAATTAAACATTGCTTACAAGCAGCTTTTAATTTTCAGCTGGTTGGGTTGAATAGGCCAACCCAACCAGCCAACAACCAAATAAGTTAAATGACTTTTTGATGAATTCAACTAGCTAATTTTGGTCAACCAGCTAAAAATTAACTGATCAGCCATCAACCAAAGAAGACCATAATCAGCTATCAGCTATCAGCTAATCGTTAATAGAATTAGTTAACAGCTAATACAATCCACTGTTTGTCAAATAGGGTCCAAGTTCTTGCGCAATTCTTTTCATTTCCCACCTCAAATACAATAGTGCATCAGACACCACAAACATCCTAATCATCTCAACATATTCCCTCATTACTTCTGATGGCTACCCTGTTTATGTTCTTCTTATAATCTTAGGAAGTCAAAAATCAACAGATATTTAGTTTTAACTTTCTTCGATATTAATCCTATATAATTATTTAGTTAGAGTCGCTTCAAGTATATAAATAAATAGGTATACATAACATTGAGTATATACAAAGCCTTTCGTCATTTCTTCTTCTTTGTTCTTTATTTCTGCATCTAAAATTTGACTGATTTCATTAGGATAATCTTCAAAATCACATTTATGATCCTGTCCACGAACTACCTTTCCACTTTAGTGCCTACGTTTTAAAATTTTTCACAAGTAAAATATGAAGAAAGGTGATTTATAGTTCCCCTAGGCCGGGGAATGCTTGGGGGGGGGTGTTGTCACGATGAAACAAATGAATGAAAGGCAACTTTGTGTTGGAAGCTCTTACCCTCTGACAAACAAATAATCATTGA
Source organism: Erythroxylum reticulatum (assembly GCA_025504915.1). NCBI lineage: Eukaryota > Viridiplantae > Streptophyta > Magnoliopsida > Malpighiales > Erythroxylaceae > Erythroxylum > Erythroxylum reticulatum. The sequence goes on along the minus strand of JANSVA010079464.1, from coordinate 4,516 downwards.
GTCATCTTTTCAAACAACACACACAAAGAGACTCGGCAGCTGTATCTTAATTTTTGGCCTAATTCTTTCTAATGATCAACTCAACTTCTAAACAAAATGATATACCTTGGTTATATTTCATTTCTTCAACAAGTTTAATAACAAGTATAACGACCATATTAAAAAAGAAGATTCCGTTGGAAATTTTTTTAAATAAATTTATTTTAATCTTTTATATAATATTTATTAACAAACTATTAATAGAATTATTTATTTTATTAAAATAAACAATTTAAAATCAAATTTAATTTTAAAATTTTTTATTTTAAATATATTTTAATTATTAAATCAAATTTTATTTAAAATTTTTATATTTTGAAAATATTTTAAATTTGATTATTAATAATTATTAAACTGAAATTATTTTATTTAATTACGAAAATTAAATAAAATTATTAAGTAAATTTAACAATGTTTAGTTTTGATTTAATGTTATCTTGTATGCTACATTCCTCTATAAATTCGTGTAACCTCATCACAACAAAGCAATGAAAAGAATTCACGGTTTATATATTCAATAATGATATCAAAGCCTAGAAGCTTATTTTCTGTTAATAAACACTTACCTCGCATTAATAAACATTACTCACATTCATCCTCATTACTAAACCAAAAGCATCTAATTACTAGCAACAAGTTGCACACATAATGGTAGAACACTACACATCACCTTTCATCCACATTATCTATTTCCTAAGTATATAATTAGATGCATTAAACTATCTTATTTGGTGAAATCAAATTGAAGCAATCCTTACCATAATTGATCTCTTCAGTTATGTTGATGGAACAACTCCCACAACAGATATATTGGATGATGATAGAAAATTGACCACTTGATTTACTGCTTCCTTACAACTTCCCTCGCCACCTTCACTGTCCAACTTGCACTTGGTCACTATACAACACATGATCTCTGGGTCGACGATTGGAAAGACGTTTCATGCAACAATCCAACTCCCAAAGATCTCTTCTCTGGCAGAAACTCCACACCTTAAAGAAAGGATCCATACTAATCATTGATTATCTCTCCACCATCTCGCACACTGTCGACGAGCTAGCCGCCATCAGAGACACCATTTTTGATTACATTCTTATGTTTTTCACCTTTAATGGCTTGCCCTCTGACTACAAATTGTTCATCACTATCGTAAAGAATGCAAAATAACCATCTTCTTCGATAAACTACGAGCGAAGCTACTCATCTATGAGCAACTCCTTCTGTCTTAACATGAACATAATCCCTTCGCTCCAGTTGATGCAGCGTTCATCCTTTTTACATAGGCCATTATATCACGTCATCACTAAAGGACATGATAGCAACATGTGTCGGAGAGATTGATCCTCTCGACCCTCAAATAATCCTAATTTCCTTGGTTTTGGCTTTTGCTTCAATGCGCCAATGGACTCCACTAATGGCCCAAATGGGACAACATCTTTTTCAAGACCAATTTCCTCAAATGGACCAATGTTTTTCTTTAACTTATCCGCCAACCGTACTCCCCACTCGGGCCATTACTTTTCATAGGCGGAGTCCCAAAAATGATTCCCCTTTTTCCACTCCAATTATAATAATAAAGCACAATCTTAATTCCAAATTTGCTAGAAATAGAGCCATGCAACTCACTATCGTTTTTATAACTCTAAATCTCAAAAGCATCTCTTAGACCTCAATCGATTACCAAAATTTTCCTATAACTTTTACCACCTAAAACGTTCAAAATCCTTCCAAAAATTTTGAATTCTCTTCAAGCACTCTCTTTGAATGGCTACCTGACACTAGTGCTACCAATTATATGAAACCCAATCCTTAACTTATGGAATCTGAAATATCATACTATAATTTAAATCAAATGATTGCTGGCAACAGTCACAAGCTTTTTATTTCCTTTATTGCTAATTTTGACTCTTCGTACTTCACTCCATCCATTTCATCTTATTAGTGTTTTAGTTGTTCCTCAACTTACTAATTTTGCCCTCAATTGGAAAATTTGTCAAAGATAATTCATGTCTCGTTAAGTTTAACCCATTTAGATATATTGTGAAGGAACTCACCAGCAAAACACCACTCATTGTTAGTTCCATCCACTGTAATCTTTATCTTATGAAGATTCCTCTACAATTCAAAAATCATGTCCCTTCACTCTCACTCCTGCTATACCCATCCTCTGGCATCAACGCTTTGGTCATCTCTGTTTAGCAATACTTTATAGGTTGCCACAACTTTTTCTTTACCATCCAATGTAAAAAAAATAATTGTATCTCTTATCTTAAAGGGAAAAGTACTAGACTTCCTTTTCAATTGACTTTTGTGTCTCCACTAGTCCTTTACAACTTATCTATTATGATATTTGGAAACCCTCCCCTTCTCTCTCTATTTCTAGCTTTCTTTTTTTTATTATCTCTATTGATTATTTTAGTCGCTATACAGATATTTCTCTTAACTCTAAAATCTCAAGCTCTCTCTCATTTTCAAACTTTTAAATCAACAGTTGAAAATCTTTTTTCCACCATTGTTAAAACCGTTCAATGAGATAGATCTCTTAAACTCATCAAATATGCCTTTGCTCGCTTTCTTTCTTCTCACGACATTACATAACACATCTCTTATCTTAGTACTCTACAACAAAGTGGCCTTACTAAGTGGAAAATTCGTCACATTACTGATGTTGGTCTTACTCTCCTTATCAGTGTCTCTCTTCCTAAATCATTTTGGTATGATGTCTTTTTCACTACTATTTATCTTATCAATCTTTTTCCTACCCTATTCTCCACTATAAATCACCTCATGATCTTCTCATCTTCGTGTTTTGGATGTACATGTTTTCCATTTTTAAGTCCTTTCCATTTGAAAAACCTGACCCTAAAACTATTTCATGTATCTTTTTTATATTCCTCTTTCCAAGTATATTTTATATGGTGGATGATTTTATTATGAAAATTATTTAATTTTAAGATCTTGTATCTTATATTATATTTATGCAGGATTAGAATTTAACTTCAATAATTGAACTTACATTTTATATACAATTTGATTAGACACCAAAGTGTTTTTGTAATTAATTTATAACAAATAAGTGCAATTTTAATTTCAAGGTTTTCATCTTAATATAGATTGAACTTTAACGTCTCAAAGTCTTTAACTTCAACTCTAACGTTTTCAAAGCATTTAAAATAAATCCTCATTGGATGAAAATTTTAACATGATTATACTTTTATCAGTTAAGTGTCACGTCATTACTAACATGACACTTTTTATATATTTTTAAAAAATATATTGATGGATCCTACTTTTATTTGTAAGCCACATTATGTCGCTTAGGTACCACCAATTTATTTAAAATAAATTAAAAATTTTTATTTTTAAATTCTTTTAATTTATTTTTTAACTTATTAGTGGCACTCACTATACTAATATACCATATGGCTAATATAAGATGGTGAGATCTATCAATAAATTTTTAAAATCTTAAGTTGAAACACTAAGCTTCAAATTGTATTTTGATAAATTTTTAAAGGGATAACATATTCTAAAATGCCCAACAATTTAGAATTTTTTCAATTTAGTGCCTACATTTTTTAAATTTTCAATTAAGTGACCAGTACTTTATAATCTTAACAACTCAGTTTAAAATGTTAGTTATGTTAACATTTTGCTTATTTGGCTAATGATTTTTTTTTTGTGCATGACATATAAGTGTTTACATGAAAAATTAATTGTCAACTAATCATCCACGTGGATTAAAACACCCAACTCAATGTGTGAAAGAAGTCATAAGTCAGTTGTTTTAGTCGACGTGGATGATTAGTTAACAATTAAGTTTTAAGTGGATGCCTATATGTCATAGATAAAAAAACAAGATTTTGATAGCCAAATTAGCAAAATATTAGTTGAACTAACGTTTTGAAGTGTGTTGTCAAGATTGTATAAGATTGGTCACATAATTAAAATTTTTAAAATTTATACAATGAAGTAAAAATATCCCAAAAGGTTGGGCACTTTGGAATTTATTATTCCACTATCTTAACAATACTCTGTTTTGATTTAATGTTATCTTGCATACACTTCCAATTTTGTATGCTACATTCCTCTACAAATTCCTGTAACCTCATCACAACAAAGTATAACAACCCAGTAAAAATTTTATTAAACACAGGACCTAGGGAGGTCCAATGTATGCAGCCTTATCCTTAATTAGTAGAGAGGTTGTTTCTGAATAATCTACAAGAATCAGGAATAAATAAATAAATAAATACATAAATAAAAATAAAAGCAAACTAAAAATAAAAATAAACATAAACATGAAAGTAAAAATTAAAAATTAAAAATAGAGTGCTAAAATAGTAATGATAATAATAATATTATTATTAATAATAAACATTAACTAAAATATTAATACTAGTAGTAGTAATAATAATAAATTATTATTATTATTATTATTAGTAGTAGTAGTAGTAGTAGTAGTAGTAGTAATAA
>JANSVA010079415.1:0-11500 GCA_025504915.1 Erythroxylum reticulatum | reverse complement strand
CTTAACTCTTTAGGTAAACTTCCAAAATTGCCCCTTAAAATTCTTTTTAATACAAGCTTACTTTAGGACATTTTTCTCACCATCAAATTGAAGAAATTTGCTAAAACTTCCTTCTAGAGAAATGTTTCTCATTGTCTTAATTTCATAACGCCACCAAAATCATTAAATTTGGTGTACTACATCAAAAGTTATGATCCAAACATTTCAGGTTATTCATATGCTAAAATATTTTACAACACTTTATTTCCATCCGAAAATTGACATTCTTAAAGGATAAATTGAAACTCAGTCCTTCATGACATTTTTATCTCTATTTCTCTAGTTTAATCCAAATCAAGAATCACCCTATTTGGATAACTAGAGCAAAAGTTATGGCTAAAATACTTTCAGATTTTTCTAATCCAAGACTGAATACTAAACTCGAATTCAATTCAGAAAATTGAAAGTCTTAGGGGCTAGATTGAAATTCAATTCCTTCATATGATTTGTATCCCCAAGTCTCTATTTTATTTCGTCTCAAGAATCAGTTCAATCGGATCTCCACAAATCGAGAATTTCTCAAACTACTGAACCATGTTCAGAAAATTATCTAACTCACGTTGAGTAAATCAATCTCATTCAATTCAATCTCAAAAATTAACAAATTTCCTATGAGGATGTAGATAATTGTCTTAGGAATCCAATGCTTTGAAGACCAAGTCAATCGGATGTCGGACGGAAAATTTATAAACAAAAGATTGAACAAGGGTCAGATTAGGGGAGGAGAATAGCAAAAACAAAAGGATTCTTCATATATATAGATATATATGTATAACCGAAATTTCCGAAATTCATAACTCTTGGTCCAGAACTCCAAATTTAATAAATTTAGTATCAATAAAAAGCTACAAGGAAGCTCTACAATTTCCATGAAGAACTAAAAAAATCAATTCCATCTCTAACGGGGTCAAAAATTCCAATCAAACTTTCTATCCAAATAATCAATCCCTAAACAATCACATAACTTCTAAAATTTCTATCTTCCAACTCCAGGGTCCAAACATGTCATATTTTATATCAATGCAAAGATCGAAAAGCCAGCTACAACTTTCATGAGGGACAGAAAAATCAATTTGGCCTCTAAAGGAGTCAAAAAGCCACTCAAAGTTTATGTCCACTAATACTCTTTCCAAACAGTAACTGCAACTTGTAAAAATCATAACTCCAAATTCCATGGTCCAAAAATTTCATACTTTATAGCGTCGGAAATAGTGGAGGACTAGATACAACTTTCATGTAGACCACTTTGTCTCATTCAAACTACATCTGTACAGAAATTGGCCTCAAAGCATAGCATACAAAATCCTACACTTATGAGCATTTTTAAATCAAAGCAAAATAACCTTAACTTCGGAAGATCATAACTTTCAATTTCGATATGGAAACATATCATACTTTATGGCAACAGAAAGCTTTAAACAGTAGCTACCATTTTCATGAAGATCATTATCTCAAATTCTGCCTACATCAAAAAGTCAACTCTCTATGACCAAAAAGTCAAACTTTCTTAATTCTTCAAATCTTCACACTTTTCTCTTTATTTCTTGATTTTCAACTTCCTTTTCAATCAACTCATTCACTTTAACTTTCATAACTCATAAAATTATACAAAATTATAAAAACTTGTCAAAACCAAAATAATTCTTTTCTCATCCACTTTCCCAAAGTATCATTTTATCTGTAACACAATACATATACAAAAATACTCATTTCATACCTTTTATATTTCTAAATTTCACTAAAAGATCGGGGTCTAGCAAATATAGTCTACTTCAGTTGTCTAATTTGCAGTTGTCTCTTATTTGGAACTCTTCCAATTGACTGCTCCATCATTCAGTGTGAAAATATATCCTAATTAGGATTTGGAGTCATCCCTATCAGATTGGAAATTGGCATCTATATACCCACTCACAACAAGATATCCTTGTCTATATAGCAAGAATACATCCTTAGTTCTTCTCAAGTACTTAAGGATATTCTTGATAGCCGCCCAATGACCCTCCCCAGGATCTGACTGGTATTTGCTCATAAAACTTAGAGCATATGATAAATTAGGTCTCGTACATAACATGACATACATGATTGATCCTATAGCTAAAGTATAAGGGATCAAATTCATGCGAGTCCTCTCATCTTTTTTCTTTTTACACATAGATTTCAAAAGTGTAATCCCATGAGTCATAAGAAGAAACCTCTCTTGGAATGCTCCATGCTAAACCTCTTTAGTATCTTGTCTATATATGTAGACTGAGAGAAACTAAGCAACTTCTTAGATCTAAATCTATAAATTCTTGTCCAAAAAATATAAGTTACTTCTCCAACATCTTTCGTGGAGAAATTCTTAGATAACCAAATCTTGACTGATTGTAAAGTTGAGACATCGTTTCCTATTAGTAGTGTGTCATCTACATACAACACAAGGAATACGATTGCACTTCCACTAACCATCTTATATATACAAGGTTCATCTAAATTTTATAGAAAACCAATCTCTTTCATTATCTCATCAAATCTGATATTCCAACTCCTGGATGTTTGCCTTAATCCATAAATGGATTTTTAGAGCTTGCATACGTTTTCACCATCTTTGGATATGAAACCATCAGGTTATATCATGTTCACATCCTCGGTTAGGTTTTCATTAAGGAAAATTATTTTTACATCCATTTTCCATACCTCAAAATCATAATGAGTAGCAATGGCCTTGAGATCCTAATGGATTTAAGCATAGATACTAGGCTAAATGTTTCACCATAGTTAACTCCTTATTTTTTATGATAACCTTTAGCTATAAGCCTAGCTATATAGGTAACTACATTACCCTCCATGTCGATTTTCTTCTTGAAAACCCATTTGCACTCTATAGGTTTTATCACTTTGGGTGGGTCAAATAAAGTCCATACTTGGTTTTCATACATTGAATCCATTTCAAATTTCATAACTTGAAGCTAGTTGTCAAATTCTAAACTCTTTAGAACTTCTACATTAGTAGTAGGCTCATTATCTTCTATGAGCAATACGTAATTATGTTCACTTATGAGAATTTCATATCTCTATAGAACATTACGTATCCTGCTTGAACTATGAAGTTCTTGTGTTGGAAAGTTGAACTATTGCTTCATCATTATAAACAACTGTCTCGGGTTTAGGCAGTTGATCTGTGTCTCTTCAAGCATCTTAAACTTCCACAAGCTCATTTTTATCCCACTATATTCTTTTATAAGAAATTCTTTCTCTAAAAAGATAGCATGCTTTGCAACAAACAAATTTTGTTTTAAAATATAGTAGAACTAACATCTTATCTTTTGTTTACGATCCTTTTAACAGATACTTATCATATTTAACTTCTAACTTATTTGACTGAATCCACTTTACATAAGCCAGATAACCCTTAACTTTCATGTGAGAAAGATAGGGTTTTTTATTAATCCACATCTCATGTGGAGTAACATCAACTGAATTTGAAAGAACTCTATTTAACATATAAACAGTAGTATCGAGTGAATATCCCCAAAACGATTTTAACAAATCTACTAAGCCCATCATTGGCCTCATGATGTCCAACAAGGTTCAGTTTCTCCTTTCTGCGACACCATTGTGTTTTGGCATATAAGGTAGAGTCCCCTGGGATATTATCCCATTATCTTTGGGATAATTTAGAAACTCTTGGCTTAAGTAATCATTAACTCAATTTGATCGAAGTGTTTTAATACTTCTGCCTAGCTATTTCTCAACTTCATTTCTAAATTCCTTGAACTTTAAAAAACCTCAAATTTGTATCTCATAAGATACACATACCCATATCATGAATAATCATTGATAAAGGTAATGATGTATATGAAACCACCTTTGGCATGATAGACATTGGACCACGTACATCTGAATGTATGAAGTTCAATAGCCCAGTAGTTCGTTCACCCTTTCACTTGAAAGGTAACTTTGTCATCTTGCCTAATAAGTAATATTCATATATGTCATATGAGTCAAAATTAAATGACCTTAAACTACCATACATGTGTAGTTTAGTCATGCATCTCTCACTTATATGGCCAAGGCGACAATGTCATAAGTTCAATGATTTCAGATTATCTTGTTTTTTCTTTTTATTGTTATTGATATTTAAAACTAGATTGGATATATCTAATATGTATATCCCAATGCATAATGTACCCATATCATAAAGAATTTCGTTCAAGATAATAGAACAACCATTGTTGCTAAAATTTAAATGAAAACTAGCTTTATTAAAACTAAAAACTGAAATAATATTCTTAGTCAATACTAGTAAATAAAAACAATCATCCAATTATATTACAAGCCCATTTGTGAGTGATAATAAATAAGTTCCTAATGCTAATGTAGAACTCTCGCTCTATTGCCCATATACAGGTCCGACTCTCCTTTGTTGAGTTGTCTACCATTCTTAAGGCTCTGTATATCAATACATATATGTGAGTCATATCTAGTATCCAATACCTATATATTATTATTAGAAATAACATTAATATCAATAACAAACATACCTAAAGTAGATGAGGCATCTGATGCCTTTTTCTACTTCAGTAATTCCAAATAGGCCTTACAGTTCCTCTTCCAATGGCCATCCTTGCCATAATAGAAGCATTTTATCTTAGAGGCAATCTCCTTAGCTTCCTTCTTAGCCACATGTCCTTTAGGCCTTTTGGACTTCTTCTTTTTTTGGTTCTTCTTCCTCGAACAAGAAGAGTCCAACAACATCACAACGTTACTATCCCTCTTGACAGATGGTTCAACTGTTTTGAGAAAGTTCATCAATTCAACAATCATGGAAGATATCTAGTTCATCCTATAGTTGAGCACAAATTATGAATAACTATCAGTCAATCCAATAAGAATTAAGTCCATACGTAATTCATGATCCATCAGGAAACCCAAAAAGGCCAACCTCCCAATGTATCCATTCATCTTTAGTGCATACTGCCTACGGCTCTAATAGTATGGACTCGGTATCCATAAAAGGTACGTGCCAACCATGAACTCGATACGCATAATAAGTACGGGACATTGTGTTAATGGGCACTTGGTTGCAACAAAACAAAATTATAATGAAAACGCATGCGCATTGACATATATGTGCCTACATGCAGCATATGATTGAATTGAAATGATTTCTTAAATTGCTTTGAAATAGAGAAATATAACTTAAGTTTATGGAGAATGTGATGTAATATGCAATATTGGCTTATATAATATACTTGTTGAAGTGTGATAAATTGTGATATATCTTGTCATTGTGATTTGTGTGTGTGCGTCGATGATAGTTCACTCATAGAGTTCATAAACTCATCAAAATAACTACGTTGTTTTGTTTCAGGCTCAAGGGAGTTCTAGCTACCAAAATGATATACTAGAAGTCTAGTACTTGCATTTTTATAAGGAAATGGCTCAAAGGTCTGATTAGCTGAATCTGTGGAGTTTAGTTAAAGTCTTTTGCTGTAGCATGCCATATCATGTTACACATTTTTGTACTAAGATTAAACCCTAAACTTTTGTGTAATGTATATATGGATTCTGAATTATAATGCCATTGTTAGATCAAAAACAAAAGCATGCAAGATTTAGCTAAAACGAAAGATTTCAAAACTTTTTTAAAAATAAAATTTTAGCTGAAGTAAGATAGCCAAATCAATATGTAAATTCATATATGATACGGTATAAGGCAAATAATTTATGTAAACATAAGATGGAAATTATACCTACTCTTTCACTATAGCTTTAACTCTTGGTTGTGTTATCCTATCCTTGGCAATGTATCCTCTCCTACGTAATGTATCCTTTTCTTATTATTGTATCCTCGACCAATTCGATCCACCACTTATTCTCCTTAGATAACTTGGTTAATAAGATCCCTTGGAGGGAAAGGAAAAGAAAACTTGAAGAGATTTTGCCTTAGAAGAAAGAAGTCAAAGATGAGACACCTCTCATGCAATTTTTGGCTAGCTCATGCAAGATGCAATAGAGAGATAAAAATTCAACAACCTTTTTTATTCTCTCTATCAATTTTGGTTAAGCCTCAAAGAAAGAAGTCAAGTGCATCCAATGAATCACCTGCTTCCTTAATCAATCGTAAAGAACCCAATAAATGAGACTCTTTTGTTTTTTTTTTAAGATGGCTATATGAAAAGACCAATAACCTAAATGACATATCTCATTTTCGATTTTGTCATGAAAAGAAGGAAGATGGTCCAACAAATGCACGTCTTTCTTCTTTAATCCAATGAATGCTAAAAGGTTACATGCTATCATTAAACAACAACCATTAAACCATTTAATGATAAGATCATTATTCCATTTAATGACGATAAAGCATGTTAAAAACCCCATCTTAAATATAGCAAACCTACACATTTAGCCTATTAAAACCGAAAATCCACCTCCTTTTGTCTTTAATAATTTTTTTTAATTTAATTAATCAAATTAAACCAAACTTTAGCCCATTTTTAATGTTCATATGGGCTTCTAATTAACAATTAATTAAAGCAAGCCCAACATTCAATCATAGGCTTAAAACCTCTATTTGTATTTCTTACTTTGCTTGATAACCTTCCTAGAAGCCAAATGGGGAATCTAATTAGACTTATATAATTCAAGCTCCAGTAAACCCATAATTAATTTAATCTCATTAGAATTAATTCCAGTTTATTAACTAGATGTCATTCCGCTAAGGACAATTAGTTGAAATCTTGAATTACTAAACATTATGAAAACAAATGTTTCAAATAAGATGTCCAATTGCAAACTCTAATATGAACCACATTATAGCCATCTGCAAAATAAAAGATAAAATTACCGTTTTACCCTTATGTTAATTTTTCCTTCTAGATATCTCGTTTTTCTCTAGAAGTGATGGTATCATTATAAACTCATTATTTTAGGGAATGTTCCCTGATACATATTTCAATTAATAATTCCAACAAGCGAACACTGGATTTATACTTTTTAAAAATCTATTATGATCATATAAAAAATTATAATGAAACACATATGAGTTCATCATTCATCAAGATTGTGTTCCATAACAAACGAATGCTTAAGTGATGTTTTAAGATTAAAGTAACAGCCTACTTTATTCTTTAAAGCATACGTGATTCTAGTCAATAGTCAACTACTATCATGATATGAAATCCATCATTCCCTTGCATTAAACTCCTTTACTTGCATGGTGATAAATCACAACACCACAGTCTAAACCATAATCAAGCGACCAACTTGATTACTTAATTATGAATCAATTATTTTACTTTCTAATAGTATACATATTTCCCATACATCTCTATGTATATGTATATTACTTACAAAAGAATCTCGATACCTTATGACCAGATATATAATGTTCATACAAATAAAACCAAACTCTTTTGTTTTATTAATAATAAACAATTTCATTACAAAAGTAAATGGAAGAAAATTAAAAGTAAATACACTTACTTTCCAGGGCACTATATTTTCATAACTCCAACAATCTCCCACTTGCCCTAAAGTAAGTTTGATATATCTCTTATTCCCATCCCTTCTAGGTGACCGTCAAACCTACAACATCTTCATTAATGGATCAGCAAGGTTTTTCTCTGTAGAAATCTTTACCACATTCACCTCACCATGTTGTATTATCTCCCTTATGAGACAATACTTTCTCTCAATCTATTTGGCAGCTTTATAATTCCAAGGTTCTTTAGAATTAGCCACTGCCCCACTAATATCACAATAAAGTGTAATGACCTTTTCTACCTCAGAACCACCTCCAAATTGTGTAGGAAATTGTGGAGTTAGGCTGCTTCTTTTACTGCTTCACAAATACCAACATTCTCAGCCTTCACAGTCGAATCAACAATATAAGATTTCTTGAAACTCCTCCAGACTATAGCTCCACCTCCTAAAAGAAATACAAAAATAGAAGTTGATTTCTTTAAATCAACATCTGATTGGAAATTAGAATCTGTATATCCTATCGGAATAAGGTTACTTCCAAAGTAAACAAGCATTAAGATCTTCATCCTACGAAGATACTTCAGTATGCACTTCATCGCAGTCTAGTGCTCCATTCCTAGATTGGAGTGAAATCTACATACTAGTCCCACTGCGTAACAGATATCTGGATTAGTGTAAAGCATAGCATACATTAAAGTTCCAACTACTGAAGAATATGGAATGTTATGCATGTGTTCGGCCTCCTCTTGGGTCTTAGGAGCTTGCTCCTTTGAAAGTTTGATTCAATGTCTAGTAGGAATGAAACCTCTCTTTAAATCTTGAATGAAAAACTTATTGAGCATGTTCTCAATGTAGGTTATTTGAGATAAGACTATTAGTTTGTTTTTACGATGCCTTATAAGTTTGATCCCTAGAACATAGCTAGCCTCTCCTAAATCCTTCATTAAGAACTGTTCGTTTAGCCATCTCTTAACTGTAGATAACATTCCTACGTCATTCCCAATGAGTAGAATGTCATCAACATACAGGATTAGGAAAGTAACCTTGCCTTTTGTAATCTTTTATAAAAACAAGACTCATCTAGATTTTGTATGAGTCTATAAGTTTTGATAGACTTATCAAATCTAATGTTCCAAGACCTTGATGGTTACTTAAGTCCATAAATGGACCTATGCAATTTGCATACCTTATACTTATTATGAAGCTTAACGAAACCTTCTGGTTGGGCTGTATAAATGGTCTCCTTAAGATCTCCATTAAGAAATTAAATCTTGACATCCATTTAACGTATTTCATATTCAAAATAAGCTACTATAGCTAAAAGAATTATGATGGACTTAAGCATGACGTCTGGAGAAAATGTCTCCTCATAGTCTATACCCTCTTTTTGTGTATAGCCTTTAGCTACCAATCTAACTTTAAAGGTCTCTATTTTTCCATCTGATCTTCTTTTCCTTTTCTAGATCCATTTACACGCTATGCCTTTTACCTCTAATTGTAGATCTATAAGGATTTAGACTTCATTGGTATACATAGAATCTATTTCCGATTCCATCGCCTTGAGCCATTTTTCTACATCAACATCATTAATAGCTTGTTCATAAGTAATGGGATTCATTTCTTATTAGTTTGAGATGGCAATAATGCCTTCTCTTAGACCTAGATACCTGTCTAGTTGTCTTACAACCCTCCCACTATGTATAGGCATTACTTGATGTTCAGATTGCTCTTCTGATTAAACTCTTAAATCTATTTCAACATCTTATTATACTATATCCAAATCAACTCTTGGTTTGGATGAAATAAATAACTCTTTGATTCCTACTTCACTTCGTCCTTTGTTATTTCTCACAAACTCTTCCTTTAGGAAGGTTACATTTATCAACACAAGTACCTTTTAGTCCTAAGGACTAAAAAAAAAATACCCTCGAGTACCTATAGGATATCTTACAAATAAACATATTTCTAACCTTAGTTTCATCTTTGTGGATTTAGGCCTTAGAACATGGGCTGAGTAGTCACAAGTCCTTAAGTTCCGCAATGAAGGCACTCGACCAGTCCATAACTCTTTTGGTGTTTTAGGCAATGATTTGGATGGAGCAAAGTTAAGAAGTTAAGTTATCGATTGTATGTCATATCCCTAGAATGATTTTGGTAGGTTAGCGTAGAACATCATTGATCATACCATTTCTAATAGAGTCATATTCCTCCTCTCTAGTACACCATTATGTTGAGTTATTCAGGGAGCTGACAAGTTGGAAACAATTTCATTTTCAATTAGAAATTGTTAAAACTCTCCAGATAAGTACTCACCATCTTAATCTGATCAAAGTTGTTTTAATGGCTTACCTAGCTATTTCTCAGCTTTAGCTTTGAATTCTTTAAACTTTTCAACGGATTCACTCTTTTTATACATCAAATACAAGTAGTCATATCTAGAGTAATCATTTATAAAGGTTATGAAGTATTTATAACCTCCTCTAGCTTGTATGTTTAAAGGCCCACAAACATCAGTATGTACTAGGTCCAATGTGGATTTAGATATGTTTCCTTTAGAAGGAAATGAGGCTTTGGTCATTTTTCCTTCAATACAAGATTCACAAGTGGGTAATGGATCATTATCCAAGCTTATAAGCGTCCCATCCTTCACTAACCTATCAAGTCTTTGCTGATTGATATGACCTATTCTTAAGTGCCACAAATATTTTGAATTAATGCTAAAGACATTGGATTGTCTTATTTTATCCATTCAGTGGTGTTTTATGAGCCTGTAATAGGTTCTATAAAGAACAATCCTTGTTTAATTATTGCATTACAAATAAAATCCTTATTCTCATATATTGAATCAACATTTTAAAAATATAAGGAATGACCAGATTTTATTAAACAAAAAACATAAATTATGTTCCTTATAATCATTGGCATGTAATAAACATCCTCTAAATATAACCTATAACCACTAGGAAAGTCCAAGATAACTAATCCCACTGATTTTGCTAAAACATAAGATCCATTTACTATCCTGACTTAAAATTGGCCTTTATGAAATCTTTTCCTTTACTGGAAACCTTGCAAAGAATTGTAAATATGGTTACTGACTCCTGAATCTAATATCTAAGAATCAGAATTTGCCACATTTATAGTTCCTAACAAACTTAGGAAACCTATACCTTTTATTCTTTTGAGGGACTCAAGGTAGATTGCACAGTTTCTTTTCCAGTAGCCCATCTCATCACAGTAGAAACACTTTCTTTTGATGTTCTCTTTGGCCTTCTTATTCATGGGTTGAGCCTTGACTCCTGTTTGGGCCTTCTTTTTTTATTAGATCCTTCTTCTTTTGCTTACCCATACCCTTAGGCTTAGAAGAAGATGCTACATTATCTTCTAGCCCATGATCCTTGATATTCAAAATCTCCTCCATACTCTGAAGGGTATTCATTAATTCACTCAAGGTGTAATCCTTGCTGTTGAGCTTATAGTCTAACTTAAACTGTTCAAAAGAAGAGTTTAAGATATTAATGATCATAGTCATCTACGTTTTCGCATCGATATCCTCCCTAAGCATCTCAGTCTCAGTGATTGTAGAGATTATCTTAAGCATTTAATCCCGTATTGTTTCACCAAGTTTTTGTCTGAGATTTTGAAAGGTTTGGATAGCTTTCACCATTGCAGACTTAATCCTCACACCAATCATCTCAAGGAGGTGATGGACCATTGCACTAGCAGTTTTTATGCAAGTAATTTTCTTTTGCAATATGCCACTATCAGAAGCTAAAATATAACACTTAGTAGTCTTATTAGCATTCTGCCATTACTCATGTTGTTGGACTTGTTCAGGAGTTGAATCTCCATCGAAAGTTGTAGGTTCATTTTCAATTAATACCCATGAAATTCGTTCATATTGAAGAACAATGTATTTTTTTACTTCGGCATTAAGGTTTTCCATTAATGCTTGTCATCTACCTTAATTGAACTTTTACCTTGATATTTTTAG
>JANSVA010079396.1:0-11502 GCA_025504915.1 Erythroxylum reticulatum | reverse complement strand
ATATGTTCTGAAATGGTTATGTCTGATTTATTGTTAAAGAAATCTTTTAATGTAGATTAGTTATTACTCACTACGCCATATGCTTAGCATAGTGGATTTGCCCTGTGTAGGTTTAAAGAGAAGGACTTAAGGACTTGGACGAGTCAACCACAACAGCCAATGTAGTCTGAGTCATGTTTGATCAAAATATATTTTGAGTTTATTTTGGTTTGTATATAAAGTCTATGACTCTGAATTGTTGTAACTTTTTGTAATAACTATTTTTAAGGTGGTTTCAGTTTTTGGGATGAATTTTTATTAAGTCCATGTGATATAATGTATGTATGGTTTGAAACAAGTTTGTTTTAAGTTCAGCGTATAATATGATGTATGCTTATTCTGAATTACTTCCAATGGAAGACTTTGAATGCTATGCTACTTTGAATGCTATGCTTACACGAAATGTTTTGGTTTGTTTGTACTGTCTTGTGTGGCATCCATATATTCTCCCAGGGGGTATTTGGTCATTTATAAGTAAAGCATTAAAAAATTCATTTACTCTAATATCTTGGTATATATCATCAAGATCATTCCATCTTTTCCAGAGATGTCTTTAAGACAATTCACCAATTAATAACTTATGTTCAGGATACCTTAATCTCATTTGATTCATGATAACAATTTTCCTTTTGTGTCTGTTCTTAATTATGGGGGACTATGCCATCACAAAATTCATCACCCATTGTAACATCATCAATAATCTCAGTCTATCCTCGATTGATCACTATTAGCACATTCATGTATTACTCTAATTCATCTTAGACTTTGAACTATAGGAACTATGACTAACAATATTCAACGAGCCATAAATTGCTTCCTATATTATCCCACGCATATAATACATATGTGCCCAATATTCTCACTTGTCATGATAATCCCCGTATTAAATATGTACTCACGATAACAAATTAACTTAACTTTGGGTGCTTTTGCTTATCTCTTTCTCATTCTTGCATAAAATCCTATCTTATGTGCATTTCTAACTTTCTCCATACTACACACCATTCATCTCTTGTAAATTCAATTATGTCTATTTCATTTCCCATATATATATCCTCAATCAATTCAAAATTATGGATGCATAATCATTACGAAATTTTGGTCTCAATTCCCCTAATATCTTCTTATACTGAATTATAAACTCTTATCACGATACTCACACAACTAGAAAATTTTATTTTTGTTTCAACTTGACTTGTACACTTTAATATCATCATTTCTATTTATAACCTTATTTTCCTCAACCAATCCACAGTAATGCATTCACATTTAGTTCACATTTGAGGATATATCATCATAGTACATTATCGATAGCATATTCATAATACATTCACAATACAAGTGTGTTGAACCTTTATATGTCATATCTAGCCATATACTATTTCTTAGGTCTATATATCCACAAACTTTCATTTTCTCACTTTCGGACAAATCATTGTTCTTCTCATTAATTTCTATCAACTCAAACTCGTAACAAATGGTTATGCATGTGATTTCGATAAATGCGACTCATACTAGGGATCAGTTGTTACTGCATGCTAAGACATGTCTAAAATGCATGTACCTTGACACCTAGTTTGAAAAATGCCCATTTAAGACACTAAATTCGGGCTCGTATACCAAACTGTAGCACCCCACTCTCACAAAACCTATACCTGACATCCTAAATCATGTCTAAGTGTGAATCCCGTAAGGATGACATGCGAGAACAATTAATCAGTCAATTCTTTTTGAAACAATGCATACATATTTTGAAATTTTAATTAAACAAATTGGGCCATATTTTTATTCCATATTCACTTTCAATCGCAACATTACAACCATTAAACATATCATCATCAATTCAGTAGCCACTTGGGCCTATTACAGATGCCAATTACTTGTAGTCATAATATCATTAATTTCCAAAATCATTTACATACACATTGAAAAATACATGTGAATACATATTTTGATACAAAACAATGATAATACTTATGCTAAAGCAAAGTAATCCCAACCTCTACATCTTACTTGTATGCAATGGCCATACTCCTGTTAGCCTAATGAGGTAACTCTTCTAAGCTTGAAAAAAATATTGCAAATTTTGGGTGAGTTTTGTGAAATCAGTGAGTAACTATCCTCGATGGCTCACTCAGTCACATAACACTTATAATTTACATTCAAAGTCATCCAAATGATTTAAAATACACTTATCATACACATATGCAGTGTTTATGAGACTCACTTTTAATTATTAGGTTGTTATGATCGAGTGCCTATAACTGTCTCGTATCTATTGTGGACACCAGAGTCATTAATAACTGTCCCGTATCCATTAGAGATACCGGGATCATTTTAATTAGTGAGCCTTTATCCCTTAATCACTATCTAAGCTCCAAGCTCTTTTTCACATTCTGAGCTTTAAGCTCTTTATCAGTGGCTACTCCGATCACAACTGCCTTTATCTTTTATACATTCATGTAATGAAATGCATCAATCACATTTGCATATACTCATTCAATCACATGCATATATCATCGAACCTTAGTCCAACATTCAACATTAAAGTTGGGAATCACCCGTTCATTCATATGGAAATGTACATTCAGAACATATTTATCATCGGATCGTGGTCTGGCATTTAAAAATCAAGTTGTGTACACTTATTTCATTCAAATTCATTTACAAGGAGTACTTCAATGTTCTCACATTTATTAAACTCCTCAGACATATATTGTACAGAACCAACATAATCACATTGCATAATCATTCAAATCATAATATAAACAAAACAATTTGTAAAGTAAGACCATTTAGGTCTACTAACAGTATTCTCCAGATTAGCATTAGCTTCCATGATTTAGAAATGTCTGAACGCGAACATTTCACTTGCGCATTACAATTATGTAATGCGCACGTTGAACATACATAAATAATTGCACAATCACATAAACATTCAGTTTTACACATATGTATATACATAATGTATAACGTAAGCTCAATGAAAATCTTGAGTATATTATCAAAATTCATATCTTAAGCTCATTTTCATTTCATAATTCAATCACTCATCATTTCTTTTCTAGCATTATTTGCTCTCATAATATCCAATTCTCAATCACTTTTATTTAATACCCATTACTCATTTCCTTTGAATCAAAACTACATTCATATGAACCCCTTCATCTCCATTCTACACATGTCTTTAGCACTTTAATACCAAAAATTCATTCACTACTTTTATTCTAACATTATATGATCATACAAGATCCAAACTCTCATTTCTTCTCATAATATCTCCAAAATTCTAGACCTTAAGGTCAATTTTTCCATGATCATTTTGATAAGTAAAATGAAGTAATTTGAGAACACTTTCTTCTATAAAATTGTTCTCCTATCTCTTAAGTTTCTAATGACACTGAGATCATTTAATTTGGTTAAGTATTTTGAAAGTTATACTCCAAATAATCTGGACTGTTCTTAAACTATAACAGTACCATGTATTCAACTTCGAGTAAACATCTGGAGTTCTTAAAGAAAAAATTAAAATTCTATTTCTTAAAAAAATTTATGGCCTAATGTCTCTATTTTACTATAAATCAATAATCATCTCATTTGGATAACTACAGAACAAGTTATGCCTAAAATACCGAAGCATATTTAGTGAAAATACTCCAGTTATCATTTTCTAGAACTCCTCATCAATTCCGTTGCTTCATCAATCAATCTCTATATAATGATTTTATATGATTTTTGGAGATGAAGATCAATGTTAAGATTCCAATCGTTTAAGTCCCATGTCATTTGGAGGTCAGGAGAAGAAGTTATGGCCAAAAGATCAAAGGATGTTCATGTCTATCAACTTTCACTGAACCTTCACTATGCACGATCGTGAGATCCCTTGGTGACCCTTAAGAGTCATGATTGTGGTTGTGAACGATCGTGAGATCCTCTCTTTTTTAAACTTTATTCTGGCTCTTCTGAAAATAAACCTTCAGGTCAATGTTTCATGGCAATTTAGACAAGGAAAATGAAGGATTTAGGTAAAACACTCTTTTAAACAGTTGTTCCTTTATGTCATAAGTTTCAAATGAATCCAATTTCACGCAATTTAGTTCGATATTCTGCAAGTTATGAAAAAAAAACACTAAAGAATATTCCAAAACATGAAAAATTCCACAAACTCAACTTTGAGCAAAATTTTGAAACTGTTAGAGATGGAATTAAATTTTTGTTCCTTCGTGAAAACTATACCCTTATGTATGTAGTTTAATGAACTTAAAATCATCCCATTTGGATGTCTATAGACCAAGATATGGAAAAAAATATAGAGGCATGTTTAGTGGAAGCATTGCATCTATACATGTCTAGCATACTTCAACAATATTCATCTCTAACTCTAATTTATCTCTGCATCAATTTATGAATCATTAATCATCATAAACGTAAAAGCAAGACATCAATGTATTTATTTCTTTACCTACATTTTAGCATACATAAATCACCATTTTATGTCCATTTAACCTCTAACTATCTTCAAATATTCTTACTTCAACAAATCACGAAAAGTTTATGCTTATACTTACTTGTTTAGCTTCATTTTCTTCAAATAACCAAGAAACCCTAGCTCCTCCATACACACGATCATCATTGTTTAAGGAGGAATAGATTAGGTCTTTTATCAACTAGAGGAGGGTAGCAAAGTATTATAAGTGGCTAGTATAAGATTATGGTAAAAAATCACTTGGTAGAGGGCGGTAGGAGTTTCGTATAAGGAGACAAGAGTGAGGAAGATGATAATGTGCTTAGTGAAAATGAAAGAAAACGAAGTTGTCTTTCAAATGGGCAATTAGGTGGAAAACTTGGTGGGTGTCATGTCACCTTTCACTTAAATGGTTTATGCTAAATAACACTTAATTGCTTGGTCCATTTGTTTCCAATTTCTAATCCAATTTTCTCCCAATTTTTAATGACACTTGACATTAAACCTTAATGTCATTTATAAAATTTTCCACTACCATTAGACTCTTATTTACACTACTATTCCTTAATTGTTCTATGACTTGCCAATTTTTCCCAGTCCAAAAATACCCTGAATTCTCGAAAAATTTACAAACTTAACCAAAAATTCTAAATCAATAAAATACACTCTCCAAATCAATTTCTAGCGTATAAAAACCACAATTCTCAATATAATACTTTTATAATTCAATTATACCTTGAAAATATTAAATGAGTGCATGTACTGTCATTTTGTTCTGCAAAAATCCAAATTCACGTGTGTGTATGCTAACACTATGCTTGAGCACGAAATGCATTTTTCTTAATTTCTCATTGTTCTCACATGTACCAAATTTTAGGGTTCTAGCCCTTAGTATGGGGACGGATTGTTACATCGGTACCTTATGACTACATATATAATGCTCATACAAATAAAAAAAACTCTTTTGTTTTATTAATAATAAATATTTTCATTACAAAAGCAACTTGAAGAAATTAAGTTATAAGTAAATACACTTGCTTTCCAGGGCACTATATTTATATAATTCCAATAGGCCTGCAATATTTCCACCAATTTCTGATTTTTCTCTTTTTTTGTCCTTCTCCACATTCCCGAGATCACTTTCTAACTCTTTCTAACCCTTTCACCTCTCTTTTGCTTAATTCCTCGATCATCTACCTCATGTCAAAGTTCTATGCCTTCTTGACTTTATTTGGAAATGAAATAACCTAACTACGGAATTCAAACTATTTAAAAGTCAAAGGAAATAATATGGAATTAAGAATCCATAGGATACCTCCCGTGCAAAGCTTCTTTTAATGCCACTAGCTCGACGCTCTATCATTGAAAACTCAATGAGAATTAATTATGAGTGACTTGCTTCCACCTTTTTCGTTTAACAGTGGTTTTGTATCTCTTAAGTAAGCTACATATTGCAAACTAATCAGAACGACAATGTTGATAACATTATGAAAACTAATTAAGCTCAATAATATCCCATTTTTGAGTGAATTTTCACAAAATAAGGAATAATAAAACTCCCTGAATCTTCCATCAAATTCAACAGTTTGTCCTGTAAGAAGGTGAGTTGCTCTCTTTCTCCCTTAATCACCTTCATCTCCTCTACTTCTTCAATTTCACAAATAAAGATTTTTGTAGCTACTTCAAACTCGATGTATGTTGTCATTTATTCTTCATCTTTTTTTCTTTAGAAGCTTCGAACACATCAATTATCCTGAATGAGTGATTCAGACCTTTGTTCGTACCCTTGGAGTTAAAAAAAATCCAAGGATTGCAATATAGGATGCAACCTTAAGTCGTCTCACTTAATCAGAACCTAAAATGAATGGACCTAAGTTAACCTGCGCATCATGAAATGCAAGCTAATTTGGTAAGGAGGGGGTTTTGGTCTTTGAAAACATTAACTGTGCTAAATTGAATTGTAAAAAAACATGTAAAATGTATTTTTGGATTTTTAGGAATAGAAAAAGGAAAGAGTTAGACAAATGATCAACGAGTGATAGAATCCTCTTGAAAATGAGCTTTGGCTATCATAGTTCGAAAGTAATTTTTATTGGGAGTGAAAATCAGTAAGTTTTAAATGGGTAAACCTTAAAGAACTCTTTAAGTCCAAAATCTTAAATCAATGGGACTCCATTTCTTAAAACCCTGTTAAATACTCTTAGTGTGTCTAGTGGATAAGTCCATGTAACAAGTCACTTTGGAATCTAGAATCAATTCAATATCAAATACAACTACGCAAGATAAAAGAGAATCAATAAGATCACAAATAGACATTTATGAGACATCATATATCTAAGCTCAAAGTTCAACATCAACGAGTCCAAACCACACATTGAATATCCAACACTTAATTAAACTATAATCAAGTATGTTCAACTACAAGTTAAAAATCCTAAGCCTAATAATTCATAAATGATCGCACGTTGTTACGCTAGTCAAAAGAAAATAATTAGACTACTACTATAGCAGTGGTAAGTCTAGATCGATCCCACGGAGAGTGTATGTAAAGTTTATGAAATGAAATTAACCAGTGTTTAGGAAAAAGGGGGGTTTTGGATGTTGAAAGAAGAAAATAAAATGAAACTAACTAATAAAAAAATTAAAGAATACATGCAAAAATGATAAAGGTGGGGAATTCAGTAGGGACCCGGTTCTTTGGTTCAATCTCAGCATACACCATGACTAAGCATATTTTATTAATTTGTTGTTCTTTAACTTCTCTTAGCAACTATTAATCATGGGATAATAATTAACCTGAGTCTTCCCTTAGGTTTTGTTTAATCAAGATACGATCGTTAATTAATTCTAACCACCGAACAACCTAGGATACGATCTCTAGATTTAATTAGGTAGCATCGTTACAAATTAGGAAAACTGATTAATCAAGGCAACAATCACATACGATGTGTCATTTAACCTAGGTCATGTTATCCTTAATGATTACGAATCATTAATTGCTACACTTGAATTTCAACATATCAACTACGGATTATATCGAAATTCTAGCAATGGGTTTGAAATGAATGATTCAACGAATGCATTAAAATCATCAACTCATAATACCCAATAGATTCATAAATAAATAACCTAATAATAACGAAAATTTGATTATCCATACTCAAAACCCAAATCAATTACCATAAGATAACACAATCAATTGCTAATAAGAGAAAGAAACAACAAAATAATTAAAAAAATACTTACCCTTGATCATCGGCATTGATGTCACCTCTGAACTAGCATCGGGACTTTTAGCCATTAATAGTTATTTCCTAAAAAAAATTTTCATCTCTCATATTGTAACCCTAACCGAATACCCTTGGTTTCTCCTCACTGCCGCAACCTTAGTCTTCACGCCTGCAACCTAGCCAAACCGCCCTCTATTCTGCCGTATTGTGAATGTTTGATTCCTGTAGCTAATTGGATGAATAAGATGGGAGGGGGCTTTATTATTCTCCACTGTTCATGCACAAACCCCCTCTCCACTACAACGTTCCACTATTCTTCTATTGTAGCTGTTATGTGACAATTTAATTTGCAAATCCCCTTTCAAACCCTTCTCTTGTGTATAAAATGCATAGACGTTGCATTGCTGCATTTCATAGCAGCACAGCGTTTAACACTGTGTCACGCTACCTAAATGCAGCGTATGCTGCATGGACGCAGTGTTAACGCATGCGTTACAACGTGAAACACAACTCCACAACCTTTTTTTTTACAGCTACTTGCATTTAATTTTTTCTTCTTCTTTATCTTCCATTTTTTGCCTTTTAATTTTCTTTGTCTCACTTTATGAAAACAAGAGAGTATTGATCTTCAAAAAATGTCACAAATGGGGTGCTTTCGACTCACTTTAATTTCTTTGCTTCCAAATTGTACCTAAAATCAAATATGAATTAAAGTGAGTATCTTAAGCATTTTTGTATCATTAATCGCTAAGTGTAAATAATTAAATATATTCACAATTAAACACATATCAATTTCCCCCACACTAAGCTTTTGTCCATCCTCAGGCAAAACATCCAAATTAAGCTTAAAGACCTGAAACATTTACTCAATTCCCATATTTTCCAAGATAATATAATCATAACTAAAGATGAGTGACTTTAAAAAATCATAGCAAGATGCCAACATTCCAAGCTTTTACTCATGATCAATCAATATTCATCATCTTCAAAAGCTGAGCAATCTAATGGTAGACTTGGAAAATGTGTTTGATTAAAATATATTCATAGGTAAACTCAATGCTATTCATGATCTTGACAATCCACAACTTAGCATATCATTTCATTTCTCCACCACTAATTTTCACATGCAAAATCATGAACCAAAGGACTTTTTCAAGGTTGTAATGTGGGAAAAGGTGAGGACAGATATACTTGGGTCAAGTAGCACGAAAGTCATCAAAGTTAGTGAAACAAAGCAACACTCATTAAACCACATGAAGCATATATTATTCCGAAGGAATCACTCATACAATTTATGCCAATGAAATCACAAGAGTGAACTTTTAAAGCCAACCTCTACCTCATATTCAACATACTCAAATAACACATCCATTATAACTCTAGAAAGATGCATAAACCATAAACAACTTTTCAACACATATGCAATTCTTCCTTGATACATTTATTTTAAACATTTTCTTCTTTTTCTTCTTTCTTTTTTTCTTTTTCTTTTCTTTTCCCTTTTTTCTTTTCTTTTTCTTTTTCTTTCTTTTCCTTATAAAAAATTAAAATAAACTACATCAACATGGGAATTCCAATGAGAAGACATAAAATAGCATCCCAACATTATAACCAACCCTCACATACGTACAGCCCCACATTTAGAATTTTGTACATCCACAAACTCAACAATCACAAATGTTCCACTAGCTTTATGACTTGGGTAAAACATTTGGTTAAGTTTAAAAGCATAAAATGTAGTTTATACAAAAAGGAAATCTAAAGCTCAAAGGGGTGTATCAAGGAAAAAATCATGTCAATAGGATAGGTTATTTGGCCAATGTAGTTTATGAAAAACAAAGAATGCCTAATCATATCCATGTTAATGCATGTGATAAAAATATGATCTCGAATAGAAATTCAATGCAAAATCGGGATGTACATGTCAAGAAGGTCACACATTATCAAAAGGCAATGAAACTGATATGAATGTGTCAGTCAAATAAGGCTCAAAATCTCACCAGCTTTGTTTACTATTAGTCACTACTCATCCAAAGATAATGCATATCGACCAATCACAGGAGCAAAAGTACATGCTAAAGTTGCTATGAAATTCTCTAGTCAATGCACACTCTAATCATGATTATATAATTCTAGAAGAAATAGAAAATGACAAAATGTTTGTTTCATTTGTTTAATTCTTTCTCTCATTTTGATTGAAAACTTAAAAACAAGTAAAACAAACAAATTCAAAAACACACATGCATTAAAAAATAATGCAAAAATGTAAAGTAAAAGAAATTTACTTCGCTTGGGTTGCCTCACAAGAAGCGTCTTTGTTTAGGGTCACTGGCTCGACTCCTTTTTCTCCTCATGTGATAAAATTATGATCTTCATTTATCACATGCGGCTCCTCTATGTGAGGTAGTTCCGGATAGGGTCTTAGTTGATCATCATCCTCATTTAGCATCTTCCCTATCCTCAAATTCTTAATTTCGATTGAGTCCATACACTCTGGAAACATTTCAAACATCTCTTCACCTTTTTCTTCAATAATTAATTCCTCCAATCTGTTATGTAAAGGTAAAGAGTTAGTTTCAAAAATAATCATGAACTTAGTACTTACCATCAAGCTAAAAGATACTTCCTTTGCAGTTTCGAGCTCCTTCTCAACTTCTTTGGCACAAACAACTCATTGAGGGTTGACCTTAACATTCTCAAGCTTCTTATCACTTTGCAAATTTTCTGCACAGACAACCATTGGGTACATCTCGGGTTTATAGGGCTGCTCCTCTTCATTTTGTGATTCTAAGCGATCAAGACTTATTACCATTTGACCCATTAGGTGTTCCATCCTCTGTTGCCTTGCTTTTGTCTCTTCTCATAATTCTCACAACTTCTGCTACGTATCCTCTTGAAATTGTAAAGTGGTAGTAGCTAGATTCTTAATAAGTTCTTCTAAAGATGCACCTGAATTGTGTTGGCGCTCCGAATTTTGGGCGTTCGACCATATGTTTTTTGAAAATTGCCTTCCATCCTTCTGGAATTGTAAAGTATTCTCTTACAATTGCAAAATCAACTCTTCAAGAGATGGACCGGTGTTATGATAAGAAGCTTCTGGTTTGTACGAGAATTGTTGTGCATCTTGCAAAATATCATGGAAGTAATTCTGATGATTATCCCATCCATAACAAAAGTTGGGTTGATCAGTCCAAACATTGTTATAGGATTGAGAATATGAGCTATAAAAGAAATTACTTCCGTTTATATCAAATTTTTTTAAAATGAAACAAAAAATGAAAAGATCACCAAATGACAAAAAAGAAATTAATCACGAACAAATATATACAAAACACTAATTAAATCATAAACTAAAACTAAAACACCACAATCCTCGATAACGGTGCTAAAATTTAATCGCGTGTCATTACGTTAGTTAAAAGAAAATAACTAGACTACTACTATAGCAGTGGTGAGTCTAGGTCGATCCGACAGAGAGTGTATGTAAAGTTTATGAAATGAAATTAACCGATATTTAGGAAAAAGGGGGTTTTGGATTTTGAAAGAAGAAAATAAAACGAAACTAACTAATAAAAACAAAGTAAAGAAAACATGCAAAATGGATAAAGGTGGAGAATTCGGTAGGGACCAGGTTCTTTGGTTCAATCTCGGCCTACACCCTAACTAAGCATATTTTATTAATTTGTGGTTCTTTAACCTCTCCTAGCAACTATTAATCATGGGTTAATAATTAACCCGAGTTTTCCCTTAGGTTTTGTTTAATCAAGA
>JANSVA010079366.1:0-11504 GCA_025504915.1 Erythroxylum reticulatum | reverse complement strand
CTTCAACATATACGAAAATCAACTTTCAAGGTGGACTAGGTTAGGTTTTCCTCACCAAAGTGAAGACAAGTAATTATTTGGAGTGGCTAGATGAAAGGTGTTAGCAAAGTTCAACGTTGATGTTTGGGTTGGGAGAATATTGTGAGTGAGAAGAAGAGAAGAAGAAAGCAAGTGGTAGGCAAAATGAAAGACAAAAAAAATGAAACATGGTCTTTCATATGTAAATGACGTGGGTGAGTTTTAAAAGCAATGTAACTTAATAATAAAAATAATAAACGCTAATGCCATCTTGTTTACACTACTACATATTTCTTAGAAATCAATCCATTTGTCTCCAATTTTTAACCCAATTGTCTCCCAATTTTTAATGACACTTGTCGTTAAATCCCAAAGTCATTTATCAAAATTTCCACTACCATTCATCATTTATTTCTAACACTATTCATCAATCATTCTGCCATTTGGCATTTTTCCTAGTCCAAAATATCCTTAAATTCTAAAAAAATTCCCAAATTTTCAGATATTTTCCAAAATTCACCAAAAATTCTAATCTAACTATTTATACTTCTTCTATTCGGTTTTCAATACAAATAATTCAAAATTCTCAATATAAGCACATTTATAATCAATTATACTCGGAATGTCAATGAATGCACGTACAGTCATTTTAATGTGTGCAATAATCAAATTCACATGTGTGTTTGCTAACATTATGCATGAGAATGAGAGGCATTTTCCTAATCTCTCAGTGCTGTTTTCTCAATTACAAAAATATAGGGTTCTAACCTTTAGTGTGGGAACGAGATGTTACATAGTTTACTTAAAGCTCCAACCCTATCACCAAAGCTCTATGGTTTCTAGAGAAATCCCAAAGTTAAGTGCCAATTACTTTAGTCCATACAAAATATTAGGCAAGATTGGTAATACTGCCTACGAGGAAGACATGTCACTGTCCACTACCATACGTCTAGTCTTCAACATTTCTTAACTAAAGACTACCTTAACTAATGCTCTGACATCTTCAGTCTTATCACCGTCTACTCTTCCTACTATTCTACTAAAATCTATGGCAATTCTAGACAACTATATAGTAAAAAGGAGTAATGTTAGAGCCACACAATTGTTAATTCATTAATCCAACTCCTCACCAGTAGATGTCATTTAGGAATTTGCTTATGAACTTCAGTTAGGGTTTCCAAATTTTCCTTTGATTAGACAAGGGATTCAAATATGGGAGTGATGTTATGTTGTTGTTGTAATGTTAATTGAAGTTAGTTAAATTGTACAATTGAATGTTAAACTCCCACCACAAAAAGTTAGGAATAACGTAATTGGTTAGAAATGAAATAACTAGATAAAATCCTAACCATTCGTTCATCGTATAAATACAATGTTATATATACATGATGATCGTTAAATAATACATTCAGCACAAGATTTTTTTCTCTCATTTTCTTTCTTTTCTCTTCTCTTTCTTTCTTCATCTTCTCTCTTCCTTATTCACTCTTCTCAATCAGAACTGTAAGCTCATTTTAGAGAATACCTTGCATCACTCTTGCTATGTTTAGGTTATTGAGTTTATTTATTTTAAAGTGTCCAATAGTACATGAAATCATCAATTAATAAGTTATTATGTTCAAGAGCAAATGATCTGAATAATTTGATCTTATAAGAATCTGTATTTAAAAAATTACAATCTCATGTCTAACTAATTTTTTATGATTATAAAGTTAATTGTCTCTTAATTCTTTCTTCTTGTTTCTCTTTGAATTTGAATATGTTAGATTATGCCCTTATAGTCAATGAGTTGGTTGGATTTTATGTATGATATTATTATTTAAATTAATAAAGGCATTCTTTATCTTTATGTATTTTATTAATTATATATGATGTTTAATACTAATGGTAAAATCCTTGAAATAATTACTGTAGATTTGAGATTATGATGAGATCATAATTATAAGATTTGATTTCCATTTATATATTATTCCTAAAGTATTTTTAGCTTTACTTTCATCAAAATAGGATATTAATAAAACAGTAAAATTAACGCACATTATGTTTCTTGCTTATGGATTGTAAACTCAAGAAAAACTTCATTCAAATATCTTATGAGTAATGTTCAATATGAGGTGATTATATAGAAATATGTGATAATTTATATTTATATGTCAATTTGAGTATAAATCCTTAGGATGATTGTTTGAGTTTAAATCATAAATAAGGTGTTTAATAATTTTGTTAAAGTACGGACTTTAATACCTAAACTTATAGATTATTGTACAAAATAAGGATAATAAGTCAAAATTTACATTAATTGGGCAATTTTTCACTAAAATTTTGAATGAGGAAAAATCTTGCACAATTAGAAGAAAATTGGTTATGTTTCTAATGTCTCAAAACATATTGGCTGACTAATATCCCAGTATGGTTAATAAGTGTACCCAAAAATCACGATTCCACCCTTTCCCAAGAGTTTGTTCATGGTCTTTTCTTTAAAAAAAAAAAGAGTTTTTTCATAGTCAAGTCGTCCAAATAGACATAATGGTCAACCAATATCTTTTAGTGGTTGGCTAATGTCCCTAATTGTGAGACTTCTTTCTTTTCCAAAAGTTTGTGAAGAGTTTGGTTGCATTTGTTGGTCAATCAGATACCCTTAATAGATGACCAAATACTTCGTTGGTTGATCAGTAGATCAAGTTTTAAAACCAAACCTTTTTTCTTTTCCACACCTCAATTGCTCACTTTTGCATCTCTCTGAAACAATAACACTAATCGATAAGTCAGTTCATATAGTTGACTAGTCCTCCTGTTTTTAATCTCTTCTTTGCCTCTTTTCTTCTATTCTCAAATTTTATTCTTACATCTTTAAAATCCTAAACAACTTAATCTTTTCCTTAAAAGACATAATCCCCCAATTCATAGAAATCTCATTAAATTATATTCAATTAAATTTTCATTTTTTTGTTTTAAAATTGGGGATTTTTAAAATCTTTTCTTAATTAAAAACTATCTTTTTAAATTGATGCCTTCATAGTTAGATTATAAAAGGAGTTAAGTTTGTTTCCCTTTCAATTATATTGACATATCTTTAATCTTATTCAATTTTGGTATTTTAGCCACTTTTTCATGTTTCTATTGTTGAAATTTTAGGGCTTTATAAATTATACATTCTTTATGAAATTTGTTATTGGATATTACAGTTATGCTTTTATTTGTTACAATTCCAACCTTTAATTTTGTCAAAACTTACACTTGGTGCTTTAATTGAATCTTTTAACTTAGGTACAATACTGAAATTAGGGGTTGTTTTAAATTAGAGACAATTAAGGATGTTTCTATCAAATTTGACCTTTTGTTTTAACTCTTTAAACAATAGCACTCTTTAGTGCAAAATTTTATCAATGTTAATCAAATATACTTTGATCTTTTTACTAAGTTATCTTGACACATAACACTTTAAATTATGCCTTTTTGGTTAATTGATCTTTTGATGATTCCAAAAAGGGGTAGAAAGATTGGTGATATTAGATTTAGGGAAAGAGATGACATTTAGGGGGAGTAATCAAAAAAAAGGGGAGTATTGTTTTATTGTTTTTTCACATTTCTTGCATTTTATGTTATATTCTTGACTAATTATATCATCTTCATGTATGGATATTTCTCTGATTTTGAATATGTTTTGTTCTTGATATTGAATTACGCTCTTAATATTGAATTATGTTTATGTATGAATTAAATGGGAGCTAATCATTATCTTGAGATTTATTTGTGTACTTAATTTTATTATTGTTCTCTAATATTACAAATATTTTGTCATCATAAAAAAGGGGGGAGATTGTTGAACCAAAGAAGGTTTTGATCGGTATTTTATTGATAATAAAACATAATAATTATTAATGAGATTATCATTTTGATGAAAAGTGATATAAAAACATAATGAAGTCATAAAATTAAAAAGATATCTTATAATGTTAATAAAAAGAAGTTGAAGTTTACAATCTTCAAAATGAAGATCAAAGCAAGAAAAAAAGAAGATAAGGCTTATCAAGTTCATTCTTTAGGGGCTGATTGTTTTCGTTTCTTTTTGTGTTTTTTGTTGTGGTTTTTGTAAATGAAGAAATGACCACTATAATCTTGTTTGGTTACACTTGTTTGTATATTTCATTTTTAAAAATAAAAGGCAACTATTTTTCAAAAATGTAAAAATCATGTTTTTGTGATTTTTGAAATTACATTTTTGAAAATAGGTTTTCATCTATTTCTGAAACATTTTTTATAAAAACAAATCATATTCATATTGGTTTCTCTCCCTGTGCGCTGACTTCATCCTTTGCGTCTTCACCGGTGTTGCAATTTCTCCAAGTTTGTTTCATATTTGTTGGTTGCTGTGATTTTTGTCAATTTGATATATCTATTTGTTGTTTGTGTTTTTGTACTTGTTGGTTGACCAGCTATTGTTGTTACTTGCATTCATCGACTTCCCTTATTTCTCTTCTCCATAACATTAGACCTCACATAATTTTTGCGACCATCAATACTACTTTCTTGTTTTCTGTTTGTGTTACGTTGAGCTGAGTATATTGTTGATCACATTAGTTTGATAGTAAAAAAACAAAATAGAGAAACTAGGCGTGATGGTGCCACTTTGACTTGCATTTTCAGGAACAATAATATGACTAGTTTTAGCTTTAATAATGTTGAGACTTGAAAAGGAAGAGAGATATAAAGAAAATAACAGTACTATATATGTAGCCATAACTTACTAAAAGCAACCATGTAGAACTTCTGCTTTAAGCATAAGCTTTTGCATTTTTTATGATGATAAAGAAGATGATGCACTCTTGTTCTGTGTTTTACTAGAATGAGTTATCTGATGATTACCAGAGCTCTTCGTTTGATCATGATGTATTTTAGTTCTTCAGTTAAGGCTTCACCTCCTCTACTAAACCTACCAATAACTTCATCTTTTGTGGAAAACTGATCCTTTATAAAGAACCAACAGAGAGCTTTAAACTAGAACTGGAAACAATAGTTGGAATGACATTACTAAAATTGAAACTTGACATTTATAAAAGGTTAGAAATGTTTATGGCCAAAAAGGGATGTTTTCTTCTTGGTCCTCACACATTTTAAAGTGGAGACAACTATAGTTATTTTCTTCTTATCCTTATGTCTTTATAGTTGCTTTCTTCTTAGTCCTCACATCAATTTAAAGTGGAGAAAACTATAGCTATTTTCTTCTTGTCCTCACATCTTTAATGTGGCATAGAGTGGAGCATAGAGTGAAGCCTACGTTACAATCAATTTATAGTTGTTTTCTTCTTGTCTTTACGCCATTTAATGTGGTATAGAGTGAAGCCTACGTTGCAATCAATTTATACTATTTTCTTCTTGTCTTCACGTCATTTAATGTGGCAAAGAGTGAAGCCTACATTGTAATCAATTTATAGTTGTTTTCTTCTTGTCTTCACGTCATTTAATGTGGCATAGAGTGGAGCCTACGTTGCAATCAATTTATATCCCATGTTAGTTTAATAAATAAACTGAAATATTAAATCCATTTGTACGCCTGAGTTGAATTTGATTGTATCTAACAACTGACCATTAAATAAATTAGAATCCAATTTGAACATTGGGCATAATAAATAATCAAACTTGGAAGCTGCGTCCTGGGTAACTTCAGTAATTTAAAAGGTGTTGGGAAGTGTTGCTGGGTTGTTAGTAGATGATGCGTAGCTAGATGTGACTAAGATGTTAGTTGACGTCTAATAGCAACCAACTCATTATCATCTAAGTCTAACACCCAAAATGCTCTATATATTAATCTTAGTTGCAAACTCACCAGTGCATCCATATTCTTTGTATTTATAATCCATATTTATAATATTATAAAAATAAAATAACTAAAATATTTTTTAGAAATTGTTATGGTTGTCACATGTTTATTTTGAACCATGTTTAGCATTTAACATTTTGTAGAAATTGTTGTGTTTGATGTCACTTATATGTTATTACATTTTGTAACAACTCAGACCACCCGCCCACAGATATTGTCCGTTTTGAGTTGCCCCTAGGGCTAAGACTCTCACGGTTTTGCTCTTCCTATCCTTGGGAAAATGCGTCTTTGGGGGAGAGATATCCA
Source organism: Erythroxylum reticulatum (assembly GCA_025504915.1). Taxonomy (NCBI): domain Eukaryota; kingdom Viridiplantae; phylum Streptophyta; class Magnoliopsida; order Malpighiales; family Erythroxylaceae; genus Erythroxylum; species Erythroxylum reticulatum. The sequence continues at coordinate 5,359 of JANSVA010079366.1, read as the reverse complement.
TACCCTTATAAGGCATACTTCGTTCTCCTCTCCAACCAATTTGGGATCTCACACTCTCTACCCCCCTTAGGGCCCACTTCTCTCTAAAGCCCAGCCTAGCTGGCACAACAATTCGGGTACCGACTTTGATACCATTTATAACAGCCCAAACTACCCACCCATAGATATTGTCCTCTTTGGGTTGCCTCTAGGGCCAAACCCCTCATGGTACGACCCGGTACGACATCAGGCCCATTACAACTGCTGCATACTCAGGCTAAAGACACTCACGGTATCCTTAATCCGACTATGCAAGGCTAACTGAATATCTCTTCTCTTTTTTAAAAAAATTGAGTAGCACAACGATTGTATTTTAAAAATCCCAAAACCTGCAAACAATTTTAAACAAATTTTTATATTCGCATCCAACCACAACTTCAAGACTTTAATGTCCCCTCAAAGCAATCTCAACAACAAAATCAAAAGTTCATATATAAAATCTTTTACAACAACAAAATAGTCGAGAGTTAAATTTATAAAATCATACAGCATATCAACATAATCAATCTAATAAAAATAGTAAAGCAGTTCATGAGCCACTATGCAACTAAAATCTAAAACAGAAACTACCCACATGTGGTAACACCCAGAAATGTCAAAAGACCGCACGATCCACTCAGAGCTTCAAGCTCACTAAATTAACCTGCATAGTTGGAAGGCAGAGGGGGGTGAGTACACTATATACTCTGTGAAGAAGAAAAACATATATCACAAATAGAACTCGATACACACCAAGACGGTATAGATAACCTATTAAGTGAATATACATCACGTAGACACACATAGGCCTAGCCTATGACTCAACGTTTACTAGTTAGAAACTACATAGGCCTAGCCTATTAATCACTCATCGGCTGAATATAGGTTCTAGTTCCAGTACACAAAAGCAAAAAAACATCACATGTATAAATCAAATTTTGTCAGAAAACAAATATCATAATAACCCAAAACAATTATGTGTGTCACCACTAGTAAGCCAAACTAATATGCACACCAACTGATTTTTGGTGTTAGCTCATCTTTCATCCATGGTGAGTCCGAACTACTGTCGACAAAAGCATCATGAAATTAGGTGATGACCTCATCGGTGTCCAGACCCTAAGTGTGGAATCACTCGCAAATACCATAGAAAGTATTGATATGGGGACTCGACTTTTATGTCCCAGCGTCAAGGGTACTGGGGTCACTTAATCAGTTGTGCCTAGTACATGATTGGCCAATCGTTTCCTCACCAATAAAAAAATCATATACAAAAATTAAGTACAAAAATCAAGTACGGCACTATGCCTTTATTTATTGGTCCAATCGATAAAATGAAATCGTGCTATGGCTCTAAGTCAAAAGAGAACAAATACACACAACATACATGACTCGATTATGCATATGTAAATTTGGAAACATTATTTCATGCAATAAAAGTCATCTTTTGCACTCCAAGTGCAAAGTTGTTCAAAAATGTAGTTTCATAAAATAAAACATTGTCCTTTGCACTTCAAGTACATGCTTGTTGAAAACAATATCATTTCTCAAAATATATAATAAAAACATTAGTTTCAAAATTATGTTGTTTATTAAATACATAAGTACATTAGCATCTACTTGAGATTTAATTCTACTATGCATTACCTAAGTTCAAAATTCAAATACAAGTCATCATGTGTGTCTTAGGATTTTCTAATCCCATTTGAGAGATATGGTTTCCCCAACTCACCTCAAAAGAAGGTTTCCACTCCCTTGCCTTCAAAAATCCTCAATACGAGCTCCTTAATTCACAGCTCCTAAGCCTTTATACATAAAAAATACAATGTGTTTACTACTTGAACATGAATTTCATATTTATTCACCATCACATAAGTGTATAAAACACAATATCACTCTCTTTAAGATGTAGGATTCGACCATTAAACTCCTTATATAGTTATTTCTTTACTATTTACGTTAGCTTTTCTTTTGCATTTTCTAAGGCATTTAATGCCTTTAATCCAATACTTACTCATTTCAAAACATAATTAAGCACATTTTTATCCAATAACATTAGATCATTATTCATCAATCTAAGCAACAAATTCAAGTTTACTCTAAGTAAACATGAAAGCCGCTTCCAATGTGTATCATTACAAATCCTTAAATCCAGAGCCAAGTTCACTTAGACATTTTATCAAACACCTAATGTGCATGACTTTCAAGTCATATTTTCAAGGCTTTATCATTGTAATTCATGCTCCTATCTTGGTATATAACAAATACTTCCAATCAACAACACATTTCACCACTCCATTCAATCCAATTCCCTTCATTTAGGCCATTTTCATGATAATTATACAACTCATCACATTAATCCATTCCTTCTTCCATCATTTTGACCAAGCCTATCCAACATACTTCTTTTTCATTTTTCATCATCAATTCACATTATACATGTACAATTAACACCATAGAATTCATTTAAACCATCAATTTCTAAAGATATTAAAAAATTCACAAACTTTCATCAAATAGGGAGCATTTCGGTTTTTGGCTTAAAGAAACTTCTCCATGGAACATTTCATTCATCTAAACCATGTTTCATGCATATTCAAGCATGGAGAACAACATATCTTAACACCAAACTTAAAATCCTAATGTAGAGAGAGATGAGACAAAATTTACCTAAATTTTACTTTGGTGATATCTTCAAATCTTTTGAGAATTTCTCAAATATAATGATATATTTGAGTTCCTTAACCCCAAATTAGCTTAGAACACCTTGATTTAGGTTGGAGAATCAAAACAAAGGGTAGGGTTTAGTGAATAGCCAAAAATGGTCTTCTCCTCCTCTCTTATACTTTCTTCTCCTTTCTTTTAATTAAAATAAAATGTTTTAAGTCTTTAGTAATGGGATGCTCGACCATAAATGAAGAAGGGTCTAGAATATTGACTCTTCTTTGACCAAAATATGGTGAAATTACCTTTTTACTTTTAGTTATGTGAAATTACCATTTTAACCCCAAACTTTTCCTAAATTGCAATTAAGCCCAAAATTTGGGAATCATCAAAATTTTTATTTTTATTTTGTTCCTCGAACTTTTGAGAATAATAATTAAGACCCTTAACTTTATAAAATTACATATTGCTCCTCCAAGAATTGGAAAATTACATTTAAGTCCTTTAATTTTTAACAATTTGCAAATAAGCCCTTATGTACATCAACTTTTCCAATTAAGCTTTCTAAGTGTCCTATAAGTCTATAAATCATGTCTAATCACCTCTAAGGAATTAGAACTCATTTAATTCAAATACCATGGTCATATCCATCCAATGGACTCGGTTTTACTGTCACAACCTGGTACCACATCGGGCCCATGACAACCGTAGCATAATCGAGTTACAAACACTTATGGTATCCTTAATCTGACTATACAAGGCTAACTGAACAACTCTCCCTTTTCTTGTTCAAAAATTTGGGCAACACAATGACTATATTTTAAAATTCCAAATTTCAATCAAATACCTGCAAACAATTTTAAACACACTTCTATATTCACATAAAAAATTTTATCACAAATTCAGGACTTTAAGTCCACTCAAAAGCAATCTCAATAACAGTACCAAAAGTTTATACATAAAATCTTTTACAAACTACAAAATAGTCAGGTTATAAAGTCATAAAGCATATCAACATAACTAATCTAATAAAAACAGTAAAACAGTTCATGAGCCACTATGCAACTAAAGTATAAAACAGAAACTACCCACGTGTGGTAATACCCCGAAAATGTCAAAAGACCTCACGATCCACTTAGAGCTTCAAGCTCACTAAATTAACCTGCATGGTTGGAAGGCGGAGGGGGTGAGTACACTATGTACTTAGTGAGTAGGAAAAACATATATTGCAAATAGAACTCGATACATACCAAGACGGTATAAATAACCTATGAGGTTAACATACATTATATAGAAACACATAGGCCTAGCATATAACTCAACGTATACTGGTTAGGAACCACATAGGCCTAGCTTATTAATCACTCATCTGGTGAATATAGGATCCAGTTCCAGTACACAAAAGCAGAAAAACATCACATGTATAAATCAAATCTTGTTAGAAAATAAATCCCAGAATAAGCTAAAATAATCATGTGTGACACTACTAGTCGGCCAAACTAGTGTGCACACCCACTGATCGTCAGTGTTGGCTCGACTTTCATCCATGGTGATTCTGGACTATAGTCAACAAGAGCGTCATGACCCTAGGTGATGACCTATCGATGTCTAGATCCTAGGTATGGAATCACCCACAAGTCCTATAGAAAGATGTCGATATGAGGACTCGACTTTTATGTACCAACGTTAAGGGTAAGAGGGTCGCTCAATCTATTGTGCTTAGCACACAATTGGCCAATCGTCTACAAAAAATCAAGTAAGGAACTATACCTTTATTTATTGGTCCTAACAATAAAATGAAACCTTCTCAATTATGTATATGTAAATTATAAAACATTATTTCATACAATAAAAGTTATATTTTGCACTCCAAGTGCAAAGTTGCTCAAAAATGTAGTTTCAGAAAAATAAGACGTCGTCCATTGCATTTTAATTATAGGTTTGTTAAAAGCAATATCATTTCTCAAAATACGTAATGAAAACATCAATTGGACTCCAAGTGCAAAGAGTTATTCAAAACAATGTCATTATTAAATACCTAAGCATATTGGCATCCATTTGAAATTCAATTCTACTATACGTTGCCTAGGTTCAAAATTCACATACAATTCATCATTCTTGTCTTAGGATGTTTTAATCCTATTTGAGAAATATGGTTTCCTCAACTCACCTCAAAAGAAGGTGTACACTCCCTTAACTTCAACAATCTTTGGTATAAGCTCCTCAATTCACAACTTCCGAGCCTTTATACATAAAAATGACATATAATGTATTTATTACTTAAACATGAGTTTGATATTTATACATCATCACATAAGTGTATAAAACACAATATCGCTCTCTTTAAGCTATAGGATTCGACCATTAAACTCCTCACATGGTTACTTCCTTACTATTCACACTAGCTTTTCTTTTGCATTTTCTAAGGCATTTAACACCTTTAATCCAATACTTACTAATTTCAAAACATAATTAAGCACATTTTTATCCAAGCACATTAGACCATTATTCATTAATCTAAGCAACAATTCAAGTTTACTCTAAGTAAACACGAAAGCCGCTTTCCAATGTATATCATTATAATTCCTTAAATCCTAAGCCAAGTTCACATAGACATTTTATCAAACACCTAATGTGCATGACTTTCAAGTCATATTTTCAAGGCTTTATCATGGTA
>JANSVA010079355.1:0-11504 GCA_025504915.1 Erythroxylum reticulatum | reverse complement strand
AAAATAGTTCATTTATTTCTAATATTATTATTATTTGATTGTCACCAAAATTAATAATCGTGAAGTTCTCTTGACTTTACACAAATAATGTCACTGGGATACCAGCTAGTAAGATTGTTGGAGCTGCAGCCCATTTTAGTTGATGAACAAGAACTATGTGTAGGGAACATCTGAAAGCTGCCAGTATGAACGCAATTGAAAAGAACAGTGTGATGAGGCCAATGCAGAGTCTCATTAGCAATGCTCTTAGAAAATCCTCTTCTGAGTAGCGAGACATGAGTGTGCCAAGAACTATGAGCTCTGAAGTGGAAGAAGCAAAGAGTGTTAGAAAGGCCTAACTCAAAAGCTAGCTCAAGAGGGGAGGTTTGCACACTATTATAAATTGTTGAATGCTTTCATACTTATCCGATGTGAGATTCTTGACACACCCCCCTCAGCCTAGAATAGGACTGGACATCTTATGGGCATATTAGGCAAAGGGATAGAACTGGGCACTAAACCATCGAGACAAACTGGCTTTGATACCATGTTAGGAAGGCCTAACTCCCCCCAAAAGCTAGCTCAAGAGGGGAGGTTTGCACACTATTATAAATTGTTGAATGCTCTCATACTTTTTCGATGTGGGATTATTGACAAAGAGCCCCAGAGCATTTGATACAGTGAAGATTAGGAAAGACAGGTCGTGTAAGTACACAGGAGTTCCATCGCTGTTATTGCCTCCTGGTAATGTGAAAGCTGCTGTGAATACGACGGTGACCACAAGCGCTGCCACTACTATGCAAGAGGAAGCTTTGCTTTTCATCCATTCTTCACCTTTCATAACTAATTCCTTGTGCTCATCTGTGAAGACTTCTCTTGGAGTTTTTCCTATTTTATTTTCCCTTTCTTTGAATGATGATTAAACTATATTTTTTACTTCCTGAATAATGTATAAAGTTTTAACCTGTCTGGTTAGAGTCCGGGAATATATCATATAGAGAAATAACATTCAATGTAAAGAAAAGAAACCTTAAACCACTATAGTTCCCTTTGCATTTGGCGAGTTGATCCAAATATCCTATTTGATGGCTCTAACCTACCTACTAAATGCAATATATTGTTCGAAAACTTGTCTTCAAAGGAAATCACACAATGCTTTTCCAAGCTCATTTGGTATACCAAGTTATACACTTGTTCTTTTTGGTATAGAGCTGCAAAATGAAAAATATTTCGTCCATTGTCATCCCCCTGGACCTAAAGTGCTTCAAGATTCGTCTCGATGTCTAGGAAGATGATGAAATGCCTCCTTCACTTCACTTAAGCAGCAAGTTATCAAGTTTGCTGGTTAAAGCTTTGCAACTTTTGAGCACAGTGATGACTCCTACAGCACCACTCAGAAATTCTAATATTTTGAATTTTTTTGTTATTTTTGAATAGTCATTACAAAATGTATAAAGCTACTTCCTCTCAAGTGTAAAATATTATAGGTTTTGGTTTTTGATTGTAAGGTTTGTTTTTGAATGTAAGGTTTGGTTGCATTCATAATAAAATTCCAAAACCAATGTCTGTATATTGTGATTTTTCAATTGGCTTAACACTCAAACTTTTGATAAACATTGAAAAAAATAAGAGAAAGAACAAGTTTTGGACAAAGATGAAGATTTTTATTAATAATATGAAGAAGATGATGGTGAGCTTTATATTCAGCGCTTACATATTTTAAAACATATGAAAATCAATGGCTAGGAATTGAAAACATGCTTGTGATCCAATAGATAGGAGCTTAACACGTCTCATTGTCCCTTTGATCAACTAAAAAACAAAATACATGCAAAAAATAGCAACTGACATACATTAAATGCTACTGATTTTAAAGCTACATGAAAATAGAATTCTGATATGTAGGACCACTTGTATATGCTTGCAGTACGAATTGGACAAGCTTTAACTAACATCCTCTGAATTCACTATCAGCTTGACCTTGTGCTTTGATAGCTTTAACACATTCTCCATTTTAGCTTTAAGAATAATTCCCTTCAAATTTTGCTTAAACATTAACAGATTGTTCCATTTTTCCTTCTCCAGGTTTCTTCATTTTCCTCTTCAAGCTTCTGCCTTAATCTTCAATCTTCAGAATTTCACTTCTTAGATGCATGTTCTTCTTAATTATCCCTAAGATCATTATCTCAAGTTTCCAGAGATATCTTGGAAGCTTCAATTTGGTCTTCACCCTTCCTCTCTTCTTTATCTTAATTGCCATTGCAAGATCCTCCGCAAGCTTCAATATAGCTAGTTTCATAAAACAATTTAATTCAACAGCTCCTCCTTTGTTTTGTGGAACCTGCATACCTATCATTTTCCTTAAAGATTCAAACCTCTATCTTGGTAAAACCTTGGTGAATAGATCAGCGAGTTGAAAGCTTGATCTGTAGAAGGTCATCTTGATCTCCTTTTCTTCAATCAATTCCCAAACATAATGATACTTCACCTTCATATCTATAGTTCTCAAATGATTAGATGGATTCTCAGCCATTGAAATTGCAGCACTAGAATCACAATAAATTGTCACACATTTTTCCTTCAATTCATCTATATCCATCATAATTTTCTTCAACCATTGAGCTTGTTTGGCAGCCATGTTTACTGTCACATATTCAGCCTCAGCTGATGATTGTGCAACATTCCTCTGCTTTTTTGAACTCCAAGAAAAAATTCCAGATTCTATATTACAGCAATAACCCTTTCTGCCCTTACTCTCATTGCTTCCAGCATAGCTAGCATCACTAAACACATATAACTCCACCTTTTCTCCTCTTCTAAACCAAATTCCATAATCAATTGTATGTTTAACATATCTAATTATCCTTCTAGCATAAACAACATATTGCCTTTAAGGAATTTGATTAAACCTAGTCATAATATTCACAGCATATGCAATATCATGCCTTAAATACATTGATGATCCAATCATGCTCCTATAATAAGTTGCATCAAATTCCTCACCTGGTTTCATTGGTTTTAGCTTTAATTGATGCTCCATAGGGGTTCCCATTCCATTGCTTCCTTTGAATCCAAACTTATCAATTAATTCCTCTGCATATTTTTTTTTTCTGGTGTATGAAAATTCCATTTCTCCTTTGATCTATCTCCAGACCCAAAAAGAAACTCATATGTCCCATGTCTGTCATCTGAAACTCTAATTTCATTAACTCCCTGAACTTTTCTATCAATTTTTCTTGTGATCCAATTATCAGTGGATCATTAACATACAAGGAACAAATAAGCTTTTCCCCATCTCTGATTTTTAAATACAGAGTTGTTTCACTCTATCTTCTTGAGAACCTATTTTGCATTAGATAGCTGTTGATCCTTGAATACTAGGCTCTTGGAGCTTGTTCCAGTCCATATAAAGCCTTCACAAGTTTGTACACTTTTTGCTCTTGTCCATTTACCACATAACCTTCAGGTTGCTTCAAGTAAAGTTCTTCATCTATCATTCCATTTACGAATGCACTCTTCACATCCATTTGGTGAACCCTCCATCCATTATTTGCAACTAGAGCCATCAACAATCTCACTAGTCCAACCTAGCTACTGGTGTATATGTCTCAGTATAATATACTCCATACTCTTGTTTGTATCCCCTTATAACAAGTCTAGATTTATATTTGTTGATTGATACATTACGATTCAATTTTTCTTGTAAATTTACTTGGAGTCGATAGTTTTTGGACTTGGCAGATCAACCAGCAACTAAGTTCCATTTTCTTCAATATCTTTTATCTCTTCATCCATTGAGCTTTGCCGCACTCCTTGCTTGGCATCTTGTTTCTATGTCATCATTTCAGACTCAGCAGGTAAGGCACATTTTGTAATTATTAGAGCTCCATCTGTCTCTTCTTCAGCAGCTACATTGTACCTGAAATCAAACAAAGGGTTAGTTTCATTATAAATGGAGGCTAGATCCCTCTCCTTATGTGCACTATCTGAGCTGGATGTCTCCTTCTGAGATTTTGAGCTCAATTCATCACTTCCTAGAACTAAATCATCTTCAGGGCTTGGTGAAAACTCCTCCTATGATCCATCACTTCTAGTGCTGTTTGTATCTTGTGGTTCTAGCTGAGTTGTCTCCATCTGAAGTCTTTTTTCCACTGAGTTGTTTAAATTGTCTGCAGTAGCCATTTCTTGATTTGTGGTATCTCTTAAACTTCTTTCACCACTAAATTCACCTATTGGTAAGTCAATTCCAACACTTCTTGATTTTCTAGCACTAGGTTCTTCCCACTTCTAGCTTTCATTTTCATCAAACTTCACATATCTAGATACCAACATCTTCTTAATTTCAGGGCTATAGATTCTATATCCCTTAGATTCAGCACTATACCCCATCATCACTCCGTTCATTGCCTTCTTATCCAATTTTGTCCTCTTTGCTTTAGGAATATGCATATAAGCTACACATCCAAATACTCTGAGATGATTCACCTTCGGTTTAACTCAAACTAAACTTCAAATGGTGTTTTCTCCTTCAAAGATCGAGTTTTCATTCTATTTTGTAAGTAGACAGCAGTGAAACATGCTTCTGGCCAAAATCTTCTAGGCATTTACATTCCAAACATCATTGCCTTTGCCATTTCCACAATTGTTTTATTTTTTCTTTCTGAAACTCCATTTTGCTGTGGTAAGTAAGCAACTGAAAATTGATGGAATATGCCTTCCCTTTCAAAGTAGTTTTTCATCTCATTCAAAATATACTCTCCTCCTCTATCACTTCTCAAACATATCACCTTCCTTCCACATTGACTTTCAACTTCTAACTTTAAAGAACCCAAACGCTTGATCCTTGCTCTTCATGAAATAAATCCATAAATAACTTGGCACATCATCAATAAACTCTACATAATATCTACTTCCTCCAGCTAATGGTGTGTCCATAGGTCCACACACATCAGTGTGCACCAATTGCAATTTCTCTGTAGCCCTCCAATCACTTGTTGGAAAAGGTAAGACATGACTCTTCCCCTTTACACATGGTTCACACACACTCTTCATCTTGCTGCTCAATTGAGGTAATCCAACAACCAATTCTTTTCTCTACATTTCAATAATGTAATCAAGATTTGCATGACCATACCTTTTATGCCACAATTGAGTAAACTCAGTCACTGGAATTGCAGCAAAGGCTCCAATAACTTTTTTCATTCGTATTTTAAAAGCTCTATTTACTATTGGTACCTTATAGACTAACTCTCCTTGTGCATTAAAGATTTTTCATATTGCATCTTTGAAATATACTTTGTAGCTCTTTTCTAGAAGTTGTCCAACACTGATCAGATTTTGATCTAGCTTAGGAATGTACTATACCTATTTAAGTATGGTGCTTCCAGCCCTTATAGTTAACTTTACATTTCCCTTCCAAGTGACAGGTATTGTTTCTCCATTCCCTATCTTCACCGCAGTATTCAAATATGTGTTTGTTTCAATAAAAACTTGCTTTCTTTTTGTCATGTGATTAGCATTCTTGTCAATAGAAAGATATCTTAAACCTCCAACTTATTCATTTTCCTATATGGTATCAGAGCAGGAATCGGTCATGTCTTCCAAAACTAAAACCTTAAACATACCATCCTCTTCTCTTTCTCCTTCTTCACTCATCCCAACAAATCCTTCAACCTTACCTCATGCACAACTTACTTTTGCCATAAAACTAAAGCCTACCAACTTCTTGATTTAGAGAACTCATTTCAATCCAATTTTGAAAGGATTCAATCTAACCTCTCATATCGATGGAACACCTGCACCTATAACAACCATACTTGATCCAAAAACAAAAGCCATTGTCCCCAATCCTGAATTCCAAAATTGGGTCTATCAAGACCAACTGCTTGTTGGTTGGATATTATCTTCTCTTATAAAGGAAGTTTTTCCTTATGTAATTGATCAATAGTCAGCATTCGAAGTATGGGAGGCCCTCAAAGATGCATTTGGTGCTCAATCAAGTGTTAAACAAGTCCAACTCCACATGGAATTGCAGAACTTGACATCAAAAGACAAACTCATGGCCTAGTTTCTTAAAGAGATAAAAAACATCAAAGATCAACTCGCTCTAGTCGGAATGCCAATTGGGACTACTGAATTCAAAGCTAACATCTTCAGGTTATTATCAGGAGATTATCACCCTATTCTTGTTGGCATAGGTAAGCTTCTCTTAACTATCTGGAATGCTGATCTCTCATGAGATTTTGTTGCAGAGCTCTAAAAAACCAATTTCTATAATTGTAAACATGGCATGCTATAACCCCTCTGAATCTAGAAACAACAAAAATAATAATTACAACAAGAACAACAACTACAAGAATAACAAAAAGAACAAGGGAAATGCCAACAAATCTGGCAAGAAGTGGTTTAATACTCCTTGTCAAAATTTTAATATAAACAATCATTAAGCCAATACCTGTAGAAAAAGATTTGACAAAAGCTATGAATCTCCTACGGCAAATGTTGTTGTCTACAACTCTCCTACCAAGAGCAATGACTGATTTCTAGATTCAACAGTCAGTCACCATATGGCACCAGATCTAGCAAGTCTGGTAATCTCAAAGGAATACAAGGGTGTAGACAATGTTATTATTGGCAATGGATAAGGTATACCTATTAAGCACATTGGTTAGTCTTCTCTTTTTACAAACCATAAACCTTTTTTGTTGCACAAGATTCTACATATTTCTTCCCTACTAAAACAACTGTTGTCTGTGAATAAGATTGCTAGAGATAATCAGTACTAATATAAGTTCTATGACTCACATTTTATTGTGAAATATCATATCACCAAGAGAATTTTGCTAAAGGGTCCTATTGAAGATGGTGTATTCAAGTTCTCAGGAGCATAAGTATAACAATTTGTAGATGAAACCTCAAGATTTTTTTACAGAAAAACTCAACCTACAAGATTGGCATGCAAGACTTGGACATGCTTAATATGGCACTATTTCAAAGATTATTAATAATTTTAATTTACCTTGTTCAATAAAACACAAACCAGTCGACACTTATGAGCCCTGTTGTCTTGGAAAATTGAGCATAACTCATTTGTCACCAACTGTTACTGTTACTTCCAATAATTTTGATTTAGTTCATGGTGATGTATGGGGTCCTACCCATGAACTCTATTTCTGGTGAAAAATACTTCTTGATTTTTGTTGATGACTTTTCCTAATTAAATTGACTTTATCGTCTTAAGCTCAAAAGTGATGTGTATTCTAAAATTCACAGTTTATTGCAATGATAGAAAGACAATTCACCACTAAAATCAAGGCTTTTTAATCTAACCGGGGAGGAGAATTTCAAAATGTCAATACATTTATGAAAAATTCAAGGGTTGTTTGTGTTCACACTCATGAGCTAAATGGGACAGTGGAAAGAAAGAAAAGGCATGTTTTTAACACAGGATTATCCATGTTGGCTCATTCCAAGGTTCCATTGTAGTTCCAGAACTATGCTTTTACAGTTGCAATTCATATTGTGAATCGTCTCCCATCTCCTGTGATTGGAAACATGTCTCTTTATGAAAAGTTGTTTGCTCAACCACCAGATTAAACTGCTCTTAGGGTTTTTGGATACACAGGCTATCCCTTTCTCAAATCTTACAATACCAACAAGTTCTCTTTTAGAAACACACCTTGTGTTTATCTTAGCAATGCTACTGACCATCCAGGCATAATCTACTTTGATCCTCAAACTAACTGATCCAACATCTGTATGCATTATAGGTTGGATGAGACAAGGTTTCTGTATCATGACGCATCACTTTCCAAAGGCTCTATCTTAGGAATGCCACTGGTCATAGACACTAATTTTTCACCATGGTTTGCTCTACTTATAAGCTCTCCTATCCTTTTTGTGCAATTACCACCTTCCTCTGTTCTTTAAGTTCGAATATAGGAGATAACATCTCCTCCATCAACACATGTGCCAATAATTAGTGCCCCAAACTTAATGTTATCTCCTGTTGCACTAGATTCTGTGTCATCGCTTCCAGCAGTTGCAAATGACACACCTACTCTGGCATTACAGTCACAAGACTTGATCCACCCCCTACCAGACAAACTCAACATCTAATGACTTTGCGACCTAATCTTAGGAAGAAAATTCTATATGCAACAGAAATCACCTTACCTTCATTATGCTCTTCTTTTTTCAAACCTACATCTTATTGACAGGCATCTAAGCATAGTGAATGGAGGAAAGCTATGGCCAATGAGATTACAGCTCTTCTCAAACATGGCATATGAGATCTTGTGCCCAAACCTGCTAATCTTAACATAGTGAGCAATAAGTGGGTTTATAAGGTTAAATGTCATACAGATGGTAATGTTGAAATATTAAAGGCCAGATTAGTTGCCAAAGGGTATACTCAGCAAGAGGGGGTGGATTATTATGCCACATTCTCACCAGTCATCAAATCCACAGTAATCAGATTACTTCTCTCATTGGCAGTTTCCAATTGTTAGCATATGCAGCAGCTGGATATTTCTAATGCCTTTCTCAATGGTTATTTAGAGGAGGAGGTTTACACAGCTCAACCTTAGGGGTTTGTTGACTCTAGATGTCCAGATCATGTTTGCAGGCTACGAAGGTCTCTCTATGGGCTCAAGTAAGCTCCAAGAGCCTAGTATAACATGCTTAGTTCCTTTTTGTTGAACATTTGTTTTAAGCCTTCACACACAAATGCATCTTTGTTCATCTTGAAGCACAATTCTCAAATAATCTATCTATTACTCTATGTGGATATATTTTTTTGATAGGTAGCAATCACTTTCTTATTCAGCTAACGGTCAACTATTTGTCTACAAAATTTGAGCTAAAGGACTTGGGCAATCTTACATACTTTCTAGGTATTGAGGTTCAATATGGGCGTGATGGCTTGTTGCTTAGTCAAACCAAGTATCTCACTAACCTTTTGAAGGTTACTTATATGGATGGTGCCAAGTCAATACAAACTCCTATCCCTATTACTCATCAACTTGATCAGTATGAAAGGGAGCCACTTTTCGATCTGTACATTTAAAGGAGGTGTATTGGAGCTTTACAATATGCCTGTCTGACCTGCCCAGACTTGGCTTATACTGTTAACAAACTGAGCCAATATATGTCTACTCGTATTGACATACATTGGCAGATATTCAAGTATGTTATGAGATATGTGAAGGACACACTTAGCCAGGGCATTCTTCTTGTCCCTAGTTCTACAATAGATTTGTAGGTTTTTACGGATGCCGACTAAGTTGGTGATAGGGCAGACTGGCGATCTACTAGTAGTTTTGTAGCCTATCTAAGATAGAACTTAATCTTTTGGAGATCCAAGAAACAACAAATAGTGGCCCGATCTTCTACAGAAGCAGAGTATCACTCTGTCGCTAATGCTGCTATTGAAATCATCTGGTTGCAATCCTTGCTCACTGAAATTGGTCATTCTGTTCAACGACCAGTGGTAGTTTGGTGTGATAATCTTGGAGTTGCATTTTTATCTCTCAATTATGTTTTCAAGGCCATAACCAAGCATATCGAATGTTATTATCACTTTTTTAGGGAACAATACAACCAAGGTAAGCTTATAGTGAAGTATATCTTCACTACTGATCAAATTGCAGATATTTTCATTAAATCATCATCCACTCCATGCTTTTTAGCATTAAGTAGCAAACTACGAGTTATCTGACTGCTCCCTCTTGTTTGGGGGGTGTTATTAGTGATATCAGATCAGCAATCACAGGAACTTGATCACAAGACCTTGATCATAGCCTATGGTTGTTGACTTTCCTATAAGAATTATTATGTCATTATGGTCAGATTGTACAACTGTTATTAGTAGGTAAATTTCTAGCATTAGTTTCTTACCATCAGTGTGGTTAGAACAGCTTGAGTATAGGATCATGATTAGCTAGATTAATTCCATTGTATATTGTATTTATTTAGCATTCTTGTCAATAGAAAGATAGCTTGAACCTCCAACTTATTCATTTTCCTATAGAGATAATCTCACTCACACAAATATATGAAACCTAAAAAAAAATATGTGGATAGGTTTATGTAAATCAAAATTTACATAAGATTATGAGCACAAAAGATCTCTTTCCAACAATAACACCACCTTCCATAAAGAAGAGAAGAATGATAATGAAAGCAAAAGAAAAAAAAAACTTTAAAAGATGATGGAACTATGGAAGAAAGATGATGAAAGCGGGGCAACAATAAAGAGGAAGAAGAAGATAAGAATCAAAGAAGTGAAGAGTATGGTTTGTTTTGTGTATATCTAATCAAATTTTAAATCAGGTCAAATTGTAAAATCTAAACTTGACTTGAAATTAAAAAATTAATAAAAGTTTGATCAAATTTGAAGTCTTATTAAGACAAATTGAATTTATTAATTTTAAATCATCCTTAAACTTTTATGTTATCCCTAATATATAATTTATCCAAAACACATAACTCATGAGCCAATTCATGCACCCGAGAGTTTATTCAATACATACTCAAAAAGTACAACAATCACAGGTCTTACCGGTATAGGGGAAAAAAAGAAGAAAATTTGTCACATATTAAATCATATTATATAAATCCATGCGGTTTTATTTTGAGCAGAGCTTCATGACCCAGGAGTCACACTCAGCAGTGGAGGGAATCAGGAAAGCATAGCTTCTGTTAGATTAAAAAAACATGATAAAATATAACGAGATCATGTTAAACACTGGATCGTTTCATATACATATAAAAGACAAAGAATCACATACTTGGATTCCCATTGTAGTTCCATCTATTAAAAAGCTTTGCTTAAACTATTTACTACAGAGAATTTTTTCTTCTTTTGTTGTTCTTCGTGTAAAAGACCATCACATTAAGAAGAAACACACGCTGCTCTTTTTTATATGTTTCATTCTTCGGTTCTTTTATAGTTAAACTAAACCGTAACTTTCTTTGGTAGTTATGTGAATAATAATGAATTAAAAACCCCTCATGGGTGTATAATATGTCATTATCTCCCACTTACATATCATGGGTTTTATTTTAATTTTTTAAAAAAAATCTACAGTGCTCATACTAGTTCAATAACCGGTGTGACCAGCATACAACGAGAGCATATTGCCATATATCTGTTAGGAGTATATGACATCTCGATTAATAAATTGATCCTAGGACTTAAGTGTCCTTGAGTAGACATTGTATGGTATACCCTAGGTCATATCTCGCATTTACATTTTTCTTTGATCTCATTTCGTTTCTTTAAGTCATGACTATATTCAAGTTCTCTCCTAAAGAGACGATGGCCATAAATGAATACTTTTCATGCAAGTCAATGATAAAAAAACAAATGACCTTTCTCTGTTCTCAATTCTCTTTTGAATTAAATTAATTTGCCTTCTTAGAATTATTCCATAGGGCCGCATCTTGCATGATCTTTTGGCAATAACCTAAAGTAGCAAACCTTAAATTCAATTCTCAAGAATGAAACAAGAGTTATAAGGGTA
>JANSVA010079344.1:0-11505 GCA_025504915.1 Erythroxylum reticulatum | reverse complement strand
AATTAAGAGTTGTTTGTTTTAATTTTAGGTACATATTGGATTTGGAATGTCTAATACCATAAATCAAGAAAAGCTTTCAAAGAAAGCAAGGGTTAAAATATTAATGTTTTACCTACCTAAAAACCTTTTAGAAAACAAAAATCAGGTTTGGTGTGAAAAATAGTAGGGTTAGGCATGAATGAGAGATTTGGAATTTATTCAATACAAAAAAAAGGAGAAGTTAGCGGCATCAAAAGGAGAAATGAAGAGTGTGAGTGCGTGTGAAATAAGGTCAACCAAAAACCTTAATTATCACATCATTAGGAACAAAGGAAGTAAATGGTAGTAGAGGATAGGAACAAAAGCAAGTGGTAGTTGTGTTGATGGGAGTAGCAAAACCAAGAGGAGCATTGTGCGTGAATAAGATGGTATGGACCAATAAACCTTATTTGTCATGTCAATAAATATGAGAGAAAGAAGAGAAGCTGGCGATGGAGAGAGCAGAGGAACGAAGACAACTGGGCATGAATAACATGACCACAAACCTTATTAGTCACATCAATGAATAGTAAGAGTAAGGAGAGAGCTATAGTTGAAGCTAGTGGCGCAAGAGAAAATACAGCACTGGGAGAAGAATAAATTTGGGGTGTTTTAATTTGTTTTATTCCTTCTTTGTTTTAATTTGTGTGGATTTAATCAATAAAAATATATATTATGACCATGATTTATGTTATATTGATGAATATGTGTGAGTAAGTTTTTTTTGGGTTAAGGTTAGGATTGATATTGGATTAGGACAATTTTGTGGTATTAGTTTTTGCTTGATTGGATCCATATTTAGTCCTAATTTAGCTTGATCACCTAGATTAAAGCCTTCGATGATTGAATGTCATAACCAATGAGATTTAATTTGTTAGAAAATTAATCAAGCAACAGACTTAAGACTAAAGTGTAGACCAACCTTAGGATCTTGTGTGAGGATACCTACGATTAACGAACTTAATTTTAGGCTTCTTGTATTGAATGCTTTTTATTCCAAATTATCTATGAACCAAGTAGGTAGCTCGAATTCAGAAGAGAAAGGAATTCCTATGAACATTGGATTCATCTTACTTAAGTGAAGTAAATCCAAAATCAATCCACCATTACAAGTTTTAGTGTCTAATCCAATTGACATCCGATACCTTAACCAATTTCTGTCATTTGATTAAATCTAGTCGTTTTTTTAATTTATACTTTGCATCTTGCATATTTCCTCGATTTGCTTATTTTATTTTATTTTCAAATCAATCAATTTTTGATCATCTGAGAAATTTTGCATCGTTTAATTTAATTGTCTTGCATGTTGGAATCCCTTAGGTACAACATCTAGTTCTTACCGTTTTATATTACTTATCAATGGGGTACGCTTACCTCTAGTTATTCTAGATAGAATTCAATTTATATTACTTTATTTAGACCGCAACAAGATACATTGCCAAGGACAGGATGACACAGCGAGGAGTTAAAACTGTAGCGAAGGAGTCGGTAAAATTTTCTATCTTATTAGCATGTAAATGTTTTTCCTTATACCGTATCATGTATGGCTATGCATGTTGATTTGGTTATATTGCTTCCGTTGTAATTTTGATTTCTAAAAAATTTTGAAATCTATCGTTTCATCCAAATCGTGTATGCTTTATTTTTCCGATCCAATAATGGCGGCATTACTATTTTCATAACTTTCCTTATTGAGCCCGGTTCCTTTTACTAGTCCCACGGCTACAATTTGGGATGGTCGGGTGAAATTCATGGAAAAAGGGAAGGTAGGAGACACTAAAAAAACTAACAGAAACTTTCTAGGTAGCATGGCGGGTTCACTAGGACAATCTTCATTCTAGAAAAGTTCGCTACGATGAAGTATCCACTCTTCGGAAAAATACGCCAGGTTGAAATTTTCTTATAGCAGACTCGATCATCCTTCAGGAAAGTTATGCCACTGTGAAGATACAAAATCACACGGACAAATCCCCTCAGGAAAAATACGCCATGGCAAAAGGTAATACTTTGCAGCGGCGAGATCGCCAAAAATATCTAAAAATACTCCTTGGAAAAGGTTCGCCACGACTAAGTTTTGGCTTCACTGTGGCGAAAACCTTCAAAATTCACAGCCGGTCCCAACAATCAACGCTAAACTCTTTACATATACAATTCCCACATCCCTTAACTACTCAAACTAAAATGCTTGGAATTTAAATGCGGAAACTTGGAAATTCATGAACAAACACAACTAAAATTTCATTAATCTTAAAAGATTTGAGTTTACAAAGCTCTAATTGGCATTTCAAGCCACAATACATTATTCACTTCATAATCCAGAAATACAAAAGATACTTGAACAAAAAAAAATACTTGAAATGTGACTAAAGCCTAGTGTTTACAAAATCTGGCTTAAAATACAAAAATGTACATAATCAGAGTGATGCCTTGACTCTTGACTACTCGATCTCTTGCTCATCACCTAGAGATGGGAAGGAATGGGGGTGAGCTTAAAAGCTCATGGGTAACAGTTTTATAATCAGAAACAAGCAAAAACCATTTATAAAACTCATTGCCATTGAACATTTTCATAACCATAGTAATTTCGCATTAAAATCACAAACATTTATTTCTCAAAATTCTCAATTTGTCAAACGATTCATAAGCAATCATAAATCATGCATTCATCAAACTTGTCAAACCATTTAAACACATAAGCTCAGAATGGTTTGGGTAGGTCCATAAATAAAATGTACTACACATTTTCACATAATGATCCAGTGTAGCTGTGAATAGAATGTACTATCACAATCCCACATAATGGTCTTACGTAGACGTGAACTTAGGGGAGCCTTTGAAGGAACTCTATGTCACTAGCGGGTAGGTAGGAGAAGCCTTTAGTCAAAGTGCACTTGACATACAGAATGAACCAAACCAAACCCACATAATCATACACTTCACAACTTGTAAACATGTTGCCCAAAATGACACTTTTTTTAAAACTTGATTTCGTAAACATAAAGTCTTTTAAAAAATCTCTTTATATTAGTTCATAATTCATCCACAAAATTCATATAAAAAAACAAGTAACACTTTCTGAAAGCATTTAAAGGACAATAAATGCACATTTATAAAGTAATTGAAATCATTTATTTCCATTCCTTAAAGAAACATTAATGGCTTATTAACTCAATTAACTCAGGAATGGACAATGACCTTGACTTGCCTGAAGATGCTTGATGTTCAGCCTTGACTTGCTGACACACTAGACACTTACTTGCATATTCGGATACATCCTTCTTTATGCCTTTTCGCTAGAAATGCTCTTTCAAATCTTTGTACATGCTATTGTTACTTAGGTGTATAGCACAAGGCACATTATGTACCTCGTCAAGTATCTCATACTTTACCTCCTTGACTTTCAGAATACAGAGTTTGTTTCCCACAACCATAAGTCCATCTCCCTCAATACCATTTCATATTTCTTGCCATTCTGAATTTCTTCTCGGAGCTTGCTCAATTCAGTATCTTGTGCTTGTAACTCTTTAACCTTCTCCCTGAGTATCAATCTCACTCTAAAATTAACAATGACACAATCAGGCTCTTCCTATTTCAAGTTGATTTTAAGCTTAGCCATCTCTGTCAACAATGACAGATAAACTGTCTGAACATGGGCTATGGAGGATTTCCTACTTAAGGCATCCACCACTATATTTGCCTTGCCTAGATGGTATTCAATCAGTAAGTCATAATCCTTTAGTAACTCCAACCACCTTCTCTATCTCAAATTTAACTCTTTCTGGCTCAGTAAGTACTTGAGACTTTTATGATTTGTAAAGACCCTCGTTTGAACCCCATACAAATAATGTCTCCAGATTTTTTAGGAAAAGATTATTGTTGCTAATTCCAGAGATAATTCAACGCATATAACTTTAGCTGTCGTGAAGTATAAGCTATCACCCTATCTCCTTGCATTAACACACAACCCAAACCCTTCCTTGAAGCAACACTGGAGATTGTATAACCCTCATCCCCTATGGACAAAGTCATAATTAAAGCACTTTTCAATCTGTGCTTAAGCTCCTCAAAACTCTTATGGCATTCATCACTCCAGATAAACCTCTTATTCTTCCTTAATAACCTGGTCATCAGAGCAACTATCATAGAAAATCCTTTAACAAACCTCCTATAATAACCTACCAGACCCAGAAAACTCCTTACTTCTACCACTATCTTTGGTACATGCCACTTCACCACTGCTTCGATTTTTCTCGGATCAACATGTACCCCATCCTTAGAAATTACATGTCCAAAGAAGATCACCTCATAAAGCCAAAATTCACATTTGCTGAATTTGGCATAAAGCTCCTTCTCTCTCAGTGTTTGCAACATAATCCTGAGATGTTCCTCCTGTTCCTTTTCACTCTTGGAATAAACCAGAATGTCATCAATAAATACTATGAGGAATTAATCCAAATACTTCCTAAAGACCCTATTCATGAGGTCCATAAATATAGCTGGAGCATTAGTCAATCCAAATGACATGACTAGGAACTCATAATGCCCATAACAAGTTCTAAAGGATGTCTTGTTCACATCAGATTCCCTGATCTTGACCTGATGATAACATATCCTGATATCAATTTTAGAAAAGACCCTTGCTCCCTGCAAATGGTAGAATAAGTCATCAATTCATGGTTGAGGATACTTATTCTTAATGGTCACCTTGTTGAGTCTCTGGTAGTCAATACACATCCACCATGTTCCATCCTTCTTTTTAACAAACAGAACCAGCACTCCCCATGGTGACGAACTCAGCCTTATTTCCTCCAACTGATCCTTAAGCTCCTTCTAGAACTATTCAATATATTGATATAAAATAGGCACTATACTGGGAATCAAGTCGATGGTAAACTCGATTTTCCTCACTGGTGGAAAACCAGGTAAGTATTTTAGAAAGACGTTTGGAAGTTCCCTCATAATTAGAAAATCTCTAACCTCCCTTCATTTACATCAGTGTCCACGACGTATGCTAAGAAGGTTTCACACCCTTTTCTCATCATCCTATCAGCTATCAAAGCTGAAACAATTCTGGGTGATGGTGTTATTCAGTCTCCTCTAAAACTCACCCTCTTACCATTGTTAAGATCAAACTCAACCTCTTTGAGGCTATAATATAATTTTGCTCAATATTTCTCCAAAGCATCCATTCCTAGTATCACATCTGGGCCCTTCAATTCTATAGGTCTTAAGTCCACTACTAGTCTAGCACCATTAATAAAAAGTTTATAATCTCTATATTCTTGACTTATTATCACCTTTCTCCTTAAAGGAGTGCTAGCAATCAATGGACTATCCAATGGCACCAGATTAACATCATGTAAAATCATGCTTGCAGAAACAAATGAATGTGTGGAGTCAGAATTAATCAAGGCATATATTTTGGAATTAAATAACTGAGCCATAACTGTGATAACTTCAGGTGCAGCTGTAGCTTCCTCTCTTGTCATGGCAAACACCCTTGCCTGTGCATAACCCCTTGGCCTTCCTGAAGAAAATTCTTTCCTTGTTGCTTAATGGCCTTGCATAGCTGTGAACTTAGGGAAGTTCGTGAAGGACCTCTATATTACTAGTGGGTAGGTGGGAGAAGTCTTTAGTCAAAGTGTACTAGACATACAGAATGGACCAAACCAAAACCATATAATCATGCATTTCATAACTTGTAAACATGTCCAAAATGGCACTTTTTTCGAAACTTGATTTCATAAACATAAAGTCTTTTTAAAAAGCTCTTCATATTAGTTCATAATTCATCCACAAAATTCATATACAAAAACAAGTAACACTTTCTCAAAGCTAAAGGACAATAAATGCATATTTATAAAGTAGATGAAATCATTTATTTCCATTTCTTAAAGAAACATGAATGGCTTATTAACTCAATTATAAAATGTAACCCACCTTGAATTCCTTGCTTAAAATTCACTTAAGAATGCCTCTTCTCTTGCTCCTCTTGCCTTCCTTGATTCCCTTCATCAATAGCAAAATTCTCATTCATTAGGAATTCAAATTGAAAACTTAAAGAATGCGCATTCACTACAATCAATCCTAGAGAGCTTAAACCCATGCATTTCCTAAACTTCTTGAACCAAAGGCATTTTAAAAATCCAAAAGATTAAATAAAACCTTACCTTGTATCTTCACCAAATGAAGAGTTTCTTAGATCTAAGGAAAGTTCTTCTCTTCTCCTACCTTTTTCTGTTTTTGAACAACCTCAAAATCTCTCTTGAAGGTTAAGAAATTTTGAAACATAGTTGATTTTTCCTTCTTGTCTCTCCTTCCTCTCTTCTTTCTCTCCCTCAATTCATGTTTTTCTTCTTCTCTCAATTGCAAGACACCTTTGTTTCTTCCCTTAATACCCTTAATGATTGTAAAATGTCCATTTTACCCTTCCTTATATGCCTTATGACTTTTACGTTTAAGTGACTTGCCAAAAATGCCCTTAAACATTCTTACTACTTTAATACCACTAAACCATATAATAAAATCCTACTAACATTCATGTAATAATTAACTCCAAAAATTAATCTATCAAAATATCATAATTTATTTAAATCATGCTTAATTAAAGAAAAAATTCGAGGGCCAACATTCCTTACTCAACATAGCCCACCACAAGTTTCTTTACTATACGTTACATTAGGTATAAAGTCACGGAACTGGTTTTGCATCGCTTACTCACAATTGGTTAACTACTATTTACAGAGCTGGTTCTGCATCGCTTACTCATAATAAGTTAATCGTTATAGATCAGTAACTACAGAGCTAGTTATACACTTACCCATAACAAGTTACGGAGCTAGTTCTATATCGCTTACATATGATTAGTTAACTACTATTTACGAAGCTAATTCTACCTGTAATAGGTTAACTGTTATAAATATACTGGTATAATAACATGTATAAAGCCTAGCGGTGTACTATAGGCAAAAGCAATTCTTACATTTATTACTCATCTTATTTTCTAAATTAAGTATGGGAGGATTCATAATTGAATTATTTCAATGTAACTCCCAATCATATAAAATTTAACTTTCAATTTAAAACTTATACATTGCCAAAACATACACCTATGCTAGTGATATTCACTTGTAAAATAACATTTGCATAAAACTCAGTATAAATATTCATTTAATGATCAAATGAAAACTATTTTCATAAACTCAATTTAAAGAACACTCATTAGTCATCGATTTTTTTACAAAGATTGAAGTTATATAAAATAGTTAAAAATAGACTCACTACTTGCTAGTTTCCTTTTCACCATTTTGAAACCCTTCAGTTGGCTTCGTTTTTTGATCCAAAAACCTAATACCAATACTTTCAAATCTTTAATATATTTTTCAATTAAATATACCATAAACCATGTCAACTTCGTTACTTTCCACATACACTCCTCATCCTTAATCACATTCACAATGTTATTACTTCATAACCATATTTTTATACTCAAAATGCCTTTAAGGCTAAACTTAATATATTATACATTAAACTCTTCCAATTCAATTTCAATTAATTTCTAAAACTTAAAACCAATCTAAATTCACTCCCATGGCATTTTAATATGCACATTTAAGCCATAAATTTTCATTAACATTTTTTTTACAAAATCAAGCACTCTAGGTCGAATTTCAATCAAAACTAATTCCAAATCAATTATTTTCATTTCTTTACTTCCTTAGAATCAAAATAATGCTATAACATCATAAAACATCAAAATAGAATTTTGGATCATAATACATTAAAAACCCTAACCATGCCCGAAAACTCATGTAAACATTTCCATAGTTTTTCTTTCATTCTTTCATTATTAAACTAACTTCCTAACATCATTCATTAATCTTAAATCATCAAATGATAAAATACAACACTTTAGGCAATAGATCTCATCTTTGACCAAGTTTGACTAAAGCTTCACACATTAGGTTTTCTTGATTTTGTTCTCCCAATTGCTTCCAATTTAACAAAGTCTTGTTATTACATCAAAAGGGTGCAATTTACACCACCAAAACCAAATCTAACCTATAACCCAACAAATCAAAAAATTTTCAACAAGATAAGCAAGCTTACCTACCCATTTTCTTCTTCCTCTTCTCTTGGATAGCTATGAAATTTTGTTAGATGCTTGATTGGAAATAGAAGAGCATGAAAAATGGTTTGAATCACTCTTTTATGGCCATAGTCGAACCTCTCTCTTCTCCTTTCTCTTTTCTTTTCTTTTTTCTCTCTCTCTACGTTTCTCTCATCAATGGCCAGCCACCAACATTTAAAGATGAAGGCTTAGTTGAATTACAATTTTGTCCTATTTCCATCATAATTACACCTTTATCCTTAATAACATCTTATAATTACAACTTTACTGAAATGTCTCATATTTACACTTTTACCCATGCCACTTGTCACCATTTAACTAGTTCTTTTATAATGACTCATCATTCCGCTATCTTCTTGTAAAAATACTAAATTGTCTGTTAATGAATACAAAAAGACCAAATTATCTTTTAATGCATTTAATTCACTAATTGACCGAATTAAATTATGAAAATATTCTATAACCATCTTATCATCAAATTGACAATAAAATATTCAAATTAGGGCCAATACTTATTAATTTGATGCTTTAAAAAATTTTCGAATGAGTTTAAAATCCTTAATATTCATTATTTTCTAAAAAGGGCATTTTAATCCAAAACTTTCGAAACTTTCAAAATTCATCCGATTGGACTTATTTTCAGACCATTTTAGTATCATTAAACTCTAATACCTATTCCAGGTATGTTTCAAATTTTTAGGGTTAGGTCCCAAAAATTACTATTCATCAAGAATACTATTCATCTAGATTTACTATTCATCCAAAAATCATCTAGATTTTATTAAAAGGTATCACCTAAATTCTCAAAGAACATTTTGAGGCTTTTAGTTCATACTCATTCCATAGCATTTTGAAATTTTCAGAAATTTTTGGAGAAATTTTCGGTTGAGTCTAGAACTATTTCTAGTCTATCCGTGATCTCTGTTATAATTTTAATAATACATTTGAATGCTTAAATTATTCTAGTACATTATAATTATCAAACTAGGATATTGCACCTTGTGTGAGGAGCGTAAAACTCCCATCTAATTCCTATTTAATCACAATACCAAAAAATAATCAAAGCCAGATTAAACACATCACCAAACAACGAAACAAAGAAATTCTTATAACATAGAAAAGATGGTGGAAATGGAGAGACTATAGAGAAAAAAGAATGCAATGGCAGCAACAAAAGTAGCAGCACATGTACTAATTACAGCAACAACGGTGGGAAAGCCTTCAATTTTCTTTTTCTCGATAGGTTGAGGGGGTTCGACAAAAAACCGGCCATTAAAGTCATCTCCAGGTAGAGCAGTTTGGTTGGGAGTGAACTAAGAGAAATGAAGGCGAGAATCGGCGATAGAAGCGGAGAGACGGGGGTTAGAGGAGTGAAAATAGAGGAATTATGGCGGCGCAGCCGAGGAGTGGCAGTTGCAGTGGTACAAAGGAGTAGAAGGGAGATAAGTGCCTTAGTAGTCGATGGTCCCATCTCCAAAACTAAAGCGTAAAATTTTTTCTTATATTTCTCTATCTAGGAGGATAATGAGTGGTCATATATAATACTCTGTTTTTCTAATCTTTGTTTTGAAAAGGATAAGTGATAAAAATGTTTAAACTTTTCATAATTCTTCATTTAAGGATGAGTGGGTCATGTATAATACTATTTTTATCCTTATTTTAAGGATGAAAGGTTATATTCTATGATATATATATATATATATAAAGCATCTTAATCTTTTGCATTTGATCTCATAAAAATTTCACAACTTAATACATTTCTTGAAATACAGAAATGAACATATAATGTGCGAAGTGTATAAATTAAAAAATCCAATATCAAATTAATTATGATATCGTGTTAAATTTTCATTAATCTTATTCAAAAGAAAAAGGAATGGTATAGAGTTGCTAAACTTTAGTGTTGGACATCCTTATAGATGTTCCATATATTTATTTCTAAAAATTTCATATATTAAATATATATTTTTGGGCATAGAAGGGTACATTAGAGTTGCCAAATCCACATATAGATTAGGAATAAAAGTCAATGATTGTTTATAAATAATAATTAATTTACTACTTAGTTCTTAAGATTTTGGGTGAAGAAGATATAATTCATTTTATACATTACCACATCTCTCCTCTAAAGTGGAGATTAATGAAAATTTTAACATGTTATTATAATTACTTTGGTTTGATATTGGATTTTATAGCAACTGTTAACAAATATCTATTGATATATAAAATATTACTTTTAGATTATAAATATATGTAATTTGAATAATTTATAAGAAAATATTTAAATTTATTCGCAAAAAATAGTATTAAAGAAAAAACCATGACAAATAGTTTCTAGTCCCAAAAATTCATCTAATAATGACAAAATTATTTATTAGAGTGGTTAATTTTAATATGTTATTATAATAAGTAGTAGTTATCATTAATTTACCTTTATGTTGACAATAACCTTTGTAACAAAAGTTGATGATCAAGTGACAAAAAAATTTCTTGTCAAAATAGTTATAAATAGTAGTGACCATAGTGATAGTTCTATTTTTGTGACAATATTAAGTAGACACTAACTAATTAAATTGTTATTGACATAAGTTTTTATCACAAAAAGTAAAATATCGTGTGATATTAAATCATTTCATCACAATAAGAGAAAAATATTAATAACCAAACTATATTTTGTTACAACAAATAGAAAATATTAGTGACCAACATATGTGTAGCACCTCACTCTTGCAAGCCACGTACCCGACATCCTGAGTGATGTCTAAGTACGTAAACCCATAAGGGTGGCATGCTAGAATAGTGAAACACTCGAAACTTAGTATACGTTATTTCTAACATATCACACGCATATGCAGAAATCAATAATCAAATTGGCTCTACTTTATTTATAAACTTTTTCAATCATAAGAGTTATAACTCTCGTTATACATATCATTGAAATCCTAGTAGTCACTTGGGTCCATTTCATTTACAAACATCACTCACCACAATTGATATTAAACTTTAAAATTTACACACATACATTACACAATATTTGCTAAAATATAATTCAAAACTAAAATCACTGAAGACATATACAGGTGCAAATTGATCTCGAACCTTAGTCTATAGTTGATTTTAGTGGCTATACTCCAATTAACCTAATTGGATATCTCCTCTGAACCTGAAAAACCACGTTGCGATTTTGGTGAATTTTGCGAACTCAGTGATGTAACCATCCTCGATAGTTTACTCAATTCATTCAACATATCAACACATGTATATACATAATTCACATCATTTCATTTATCATGTAGCATCACATATCACTTATTTCATATATCCCATTCTCATTCAAATACATGTCCACAAAATAT
>JANSVA010079333.1:0-11505 GCA_025504915.1 Erythroxylum reticulatum | reverse complement strand
TGTCATTATTATTTATTATTAAGATTTTTGAAAACATTGTTAATGTAAACAGTAAACTAGTAAAGTGTACAGTACAAATGTATAATATACTAATATGGACTATTTTGCAATTTTTAAAAATTTTAAGAACTATTTCATAATTTTAAAAAATTCCCCGAAATGGTACCCGGTAACGACCGATACCGGTACGGTTCCGTTCCAGAGCTCAATCCGGTACCGAGCCCGATACGGTATTCATAACTTTGATTCGAAGGCGAGCTGGAACCATAAGATTACATCATTCAAAATAAAAAGAAAAACATTAGACTGACGTGATATTTCAATCACAAATACAAACATAATCCCTCCACCGATGCATAGGTAGCCGGGAAATTTTCCATTTGTGAATTAGCGTCTAATTATATAAGCTTTGAAAAGACTGATGTACATTACATGTGATTTTGTATATATAAAAATAAAAAGGCCCGGTACTGTAGCCAAACAAGGTCTAGAGCAATTCTGCATTCTACCGCTACTACCTAACCTATTAAAATGGCATTTTCCGTCGTTAGAACGAGGAAAAGGAGCTAAAAATTAATGAATCACCGCTTCAAAGTATACTCGCGGGAGAAGCACGCGACGGGTCACACCTTGCTCCTCATCTCACTGTTAGCTTCTAAAGCGAACTGCCCTAACTGGATTATCATCACACTAATGTCATCCATCGAGCCTCTGCGTAATGATAACTCGCTCAGTTTTTTACAAGCAGATAATAGACCTGGCTTGTCAACGCCAATGCACAAAGGTCGAGCTATATCTACTGCCTCCTGATTAGATACCTGGAAAAGAGAGAAAATGAAAATTGAGTATTTATATATATATTAAAAATAAGAATCACAGAAAAACAACTTTGGTTGTCAGACTTAATTACTTTGTCCCAAAGACCATCGGTTGCTAAGATCAAGAACTCGCATTCAGGTTTTAACTCCAAAAGTTTGGTCTCGGGTTCAGCTGTCACCCACTGCTTAAGATGCACATCCCCAATTCCTCTTGTTACTGCAAGAGTGCCTTGTACTCTCCACACACCATTACAAAAATCCACATAACCACCCTGTAAACACAACATTAAAGAAGATAAATCACCGAAATTTATCAAAATGGTGTTAACCAGTATTCACCTTTGCCACATCATATTCCCATCTTCTTACCGAGGCTTCAATCCGGCGGCGTTCATCTTCTTTCGACGGTCGATGATCAGATGTTAGCGCCTCAGCAACTCCTCCTCGACTCATTACGGCTCGACAATCTCCGGAACCGGAGACCGCTAGATTGCCTTTGTGAATCAACGCAGTTATACAACAGGCACCACCGCCAACACTTTGCTCCAGAAATTCTCTGTCTGTGGTCAAGTATCCATTTTTTATTGCCATTTCGATTTCTTCCCCTTCTACCCTTGATACATGAGCCATAATGTTTTTATCTAAATTCCTGGATGCATATTCAGCTGCTTTTGGACCCCCATGACCATCAAAGACACCAAATAGAGCCTGTAAGGACAGAACGTGATCAGATCTTTATCAATGCATAGTTCTTGCCTCTTTGATATCACATATGGTTTTTTTTTTTTTTGCCTTTTACATTTTTCTTCAGTTTCCAGCGCATCTTAGGAAACAAAGTAACTTCTCTAATAAATAAAACGGATATGAGTTTTACCAGTTTAGAATTTTCTTCGACGTCCACAGAAGCAGAGTAACGATCCTCCAATGGTCCTCTCCTCCCTCTTTTACAATAAACAGAATATCCATCTTCTTCCACCTCCACAATCTCTACTTTCTGCTCACCTCCTCTGGACGTCTCTAATCCGAACCCGGACGCACTCGTCACGGGTATATCTATTCTTGCTGGTCTCTTCCTCTTCAGAAGTGTACCAGAATTTGATTCCAATCTCGTTTTCTCAACCGGATATGACAAGGGAGACGTCGGTGATGATCCTAAAGAGGGTGGAGACGACACTAACATCGTTGAAGACGTCGGAGATTGAGGGCCATGGATGTTCGGAGACGCTATTGATTTGCGGAAGATTGTGGGAATTCTCGGTGGCTGAAATATTGGGGAGTTCGATACTGGTCCAGCCAGAGCGCACGGCATGTCTTTACGTGTTTTTGGTTTCAAACAGTTTGTTCTTGTTCCGGTTTCCTTCTCTCGCAGAGTTTTCTCCTGCCGCTCTGTTTCTTAAGAAGCAAAAGCGAAGGGTGATTGCAATTGGCTAAATAAGAAACATGGGAATACATGTGGACGAAGGAACGGTGCCGTGCGGGCTAATTGACTTGGCTTTGACTTGACTTGAACATTTTGGTTTGCTTTATCCCTTTGGCTTTTAATGGATTGAGGATCATTCAAGCTATTGTCCAGAGTTGTGTAAATTGTTTAAGTTGACTGAGTAAAACAAGCTAAAGTTTTCTGCATATTGCAAGTGGTGTGCTGTGCACGCGCTCGGAATGAGAGTAATATAATTGGAAAGGTAACAATAATATTAATGTGTATCTAATGACTAAATCGTTTCACGGTCAAACACGTTAGTTGGTCTGGCGCTGAGTCGGAGACCAGGTCTCGCTCCCTCCTCCCATTTTTGTCCTTTTAGTATGTAATATAGAATTATATATTGTTCTGTTTCAATACGTGGCAGATACTTAGTGGCCATAGTCATGGTCAAAACCCTAGGCCACAGACGGTGGCACATGTGTTGGAATGTAAATATAACAAAACTTAGCGCCGTAGGTGACGGTGACCCTTCGCATTAGTGGTGGCGTTGCAGTTTCCCTTCAGCAACTGCTGCATGCACAGATACCGGTTACGTCATAAAAGAAGAAATCAACTAAACAAACATTTCTTTTGCTGGCCGGAGCTGAATATTTATTAATAATCCTTTCCTTGGTCAAAGTCCTGAGGTGCCAAAAAAATGAAAAACTTATACACCAGAAGAGGTCAGAAATCGACGGCTTCAAATGGAGTTCGAGTGCTGTCTGTACCCATTGGTTGAATGAAGTTTGGTTCTTTTTGATGTAATTACAACATGTGATAGAACAACAAAATCAGCCTGTAGGTTTCAACGTAGAATTCTCTCCTGCTTTGACGTTGAAAATATTCATGCTACAGCATACTTGTTCCTAATTTTCAAGCATCTCGAATTGTTGAAACTGATGCCAAATCCATATCTAATTCATTTGATCTTTCCCTGAATTGAACTGTTCCACATGTTTAGAATACAAACCAGATGACGTAAAATGCAATGGCCGGATAAGAACTGGTCTACTACCGGCTAAAATGTTTACAATATTCACTCAAACATAAACGTGGAAGGACGAGAAAGCGGGAAGATGAAGCGCCGATCAATTTGCCATTATCCTATAGCGTTGCAGTTACAGGAGGACCAACTGAGGATACCCCAAACACCACCACACCATGGCTAGCGGATAAACCTATTGAATTCGAGGAGGGGGACATCACTCCGATTTGCTGTGAACTCGGTGGAGGCCTAACGCTGTCCACTTCATTCAAGGACAAGCTGGATCAACAATAGAGTCTCACCGTGGTTGTCAAGCTTTTGGGAAGAAGGATTGGCTTCCAAGCACTGAGCTCGCGCCTGCACACACTCTAGAAACCAACTGGATTGCTCAAAGTTGTGGACTTTAACCACGACTTTTATCTGGTTTGATTTAAGGAAGAGGCCGACTTTCTTCAAGCCCTAGCATATGGCCCTTGGATGATTTTTGGTCAGGCTTTATCGGTGCAACGATGGGAGTCTAAGTTCCGTCCGAAGCATGGCCAGATTACAAATGCAGTTACGTGGATACGTATACTGAAGCCCCCCATTGCACGCTGTCACCCAGATATTCTAACAGCTCTTGGAAATGTAGTCGGAAGAACGATGAAAATCGATGAATCTACGCTGTTAGCTCATTGAGGACGTTACACTCGTCTTGCGGTGGAAATCGACTTACAACAGCCATTGAAGACAACGGTCAACCTTGATGGGAAAATTTGACAGGTTGTTTATGAAGGTCTTCCCCAACTTTGTTACCACTGTGGCGTCGTGGGGGATGACCTCCTCGGTTGTCCGACACGACTCTACCCTGTCGTGCCTGAGTCCTCATCCCCTGAACAATAACCACGGACAGAGGGAGAACAACACTTGGCTGCTGATGCATGCCCCACCGTGCCAGCTCTGGCTCCATTTGAAACACCCACCGGCTACGGCCCATGGGTGCAGGTCCAACAGCGCTCATGCCCAGCGGCGCCCATCTCCCCAACAGCATCATGTCCAGTAGAAGACCGTTCCATCGAGCTGCAAACCAATGTCCTCTCAACAGACAGGCCCGTGATTTCTGACACCGGAAGGATCAGACGTGATGGAGATAACACCAGCTCCAACGATCATAAATCTCCAACGAGCCGAGTGAATGGGCCAAGGCCAATAGCTGCCTTTAAACCAGGCTATTGGATTTACGCAGAACATTAACTCTGGTCTTCTCTTCAAGGCCCAAGGACCCTCACACAATAAAAAGAAGGGGCCTAAGAGTTTCAATGCCAGCCCAATCCAGTCTACCCAGGGCGAGAGCTCTCGGGCCAGGCCACAACCAAAACAAATTTCAGCCCCTTCCACCCAGATCCAGTTGCAACCTACCCGGATCGAAAATCACGTGGCCATTGAGATTCCCATGCATTTGGAAATAATAAGCGGAAGCCCACTTAGGGAGGCCCACGAAGTTACTGGTGAGGATAACGTGTAAATTATGGACGGTGTGGAGGGGTCGAGGGCTCCAAACAAGTTGGGGAGCCTCACAACAAGTACAAAACCTCCCGATATACCTGAAGGACTCCCACTCATAGATGCTCGAGTATAGCATGATACAATTGAGATGCAGGCCCAGCCATCGTCATGGGATTCCGAACACTCCTATGGGAGGTACCTAAATTTTTAGATTTTCGTTTATGTTGATTATTATTTGGAATTGCCAAGGGGCGAGGGGCACCCACTTCCTTATGATTATGCGTAATTACCTATGCAGTTATAAACCCAGGATCCTCGTTTTGCTGGAAATCCGCATTAGTGGACCCCGGGCCCAGACGGTCATTAAGACGTTGGGTTTCAACTACTCGTTCCGAGTAGAAGCCTTAGGCTTTTCGGGAGGGATATGGATATTATGGTAGGCAGAGTACCATGTATTTATAAATTTTGCCCACCGTCAATTTATATATACCACTATCGATACTGGTCACACTTCCTTTGCTTTTAGTGCGGGTATGTCAGTCCTCAGGTTGCTACCCAAAGGCACCTCTAGCCAACGTTAGAGGGACTTGGGAAATCTGTCAAAATTCCCTGGCTTATTGGCGGAGACTTCAATGCCAAACTGGAGCTCAATGATAAACGGGGCAGATCTAGATCCATGAGAATTATGAATAATCACTTTCAAAACTGGCTTCAGGCCTGTAGTCTGCATGACCTGGGCTATGTTGGCTCCAAATTTACTTGAAAACGGGGATCGGTCCAAGCAAGGCTAGATTGGGTTTTTGGGTCGACCGAGTGGATACACACCTTCCCGAACACAACCAATCTTCATCTACCTTTCCTAGGTTCGGACCATCGTCCTTTGTACATTCAATTTCTTCAGGGGCACACCCCCCATTACGCACCTCTACTTTTTGCTTTCACAATGCTTGGCTCACTTACCCCAATTTTGACGAAGTCATAGCGGCTCATTAGAATCTGGCTGAGGAGTCAATCAATAAGAATCTTGCTAATTTGGCCCTCCACCTTCAACGATGGAATTATTCGGACTTTGAGAATATCTTCTATCGGAAGCAACGCCTGTTAGCTAGATTATAGGGTATCCAACGAGCCATGACTCGTGATTCTTGGGAAGACTTGTTAGTGTTGGAGGACAACTTGAACGGGGAACTATTTTGCAGGTGTTAAGCGAAGAGGAAATTTTTTGGCATCAGAAGGCACACTGTGAGTGGATATCGTAGGGTGATCGTAATACTAAATATTACCACATCCTGACCAAGTCCAAACATAAGACACTAAGGATAGTGAGTCTCAAGGACAGTTAGGGGACTGTGGTCACGGACTCAGGTCAATTAAGCCAGTTAGCCAGAGCGTATTTTACACAGCTCTACACTCAAGCTCCAGATTCTAGAACCGCATTCCCGCTTTCTGGTACCTTCCCTGCTCTCTCTCCGAATAGTACTCGAAATCTGTTCCGACCGATCCACCCTACGAAAGTTAAAAATGCCATTTTTGGAATGAACCCAAACAAAGCCCCTGGGATCGATGGGTACAATGTCCTTTTTTATCAAAAGTAATGGGGGAGGGTTAGCCCCCGAGTGACCGAGTATATTCAAGCGATTTTTAGATGGGACAAATGGGTACCGGAGCTCAATCAGACCATCTTGGTCCTTATCCCCAAAACTCCCTCCCCGTCTAATATCACCCAGTTCAGACTGATAAGCCTTTGCAACTTGTCCTACAAAATTCTCTCCAAAGTCACGTTAACCATTTCAAGCCACACCTCGACTATTTAGTTTAGGAAAATCAATGTAGTTTTATCCCGGGTCACCACATCACGGACAATATTATCATCACCTAGGAAGCCATCCACTCAATGAGAAAGAAGACCGGACGGACTAGGTATTTTGCGATCAAAGTGGATTTGGAAAAAGCCTATGACAGGATTCGATGGGATTTTATCCAGAGTACATTAGTCGATATTGGTATTCCGAATCCTCTGATCGGGATCATTATGAATTGTGTGACGACGGTCTCCATGCAGGTGGCTTGGCAGGGCACATTATTGGAACCCTTCACCCCTACTTGCGGGATCAGACAGGGTGACCCTCTATTGTCGTATTTGTTTGTTCTATGCATGAAACTGCTAGGTCATCTCATTTCTAAGGAGGTGGACCAAGGTAACTGGCATCCGCTTAAATTAAGTCCTACCGGTCCACCCTTATCTCACCTATTCTTTACGAATGACCTGGTCCTATTCGCAGAAGCTACTGACTCACAGACTTCCATTGTAGCCCATACTCTTGAGGTCTTTTACAAGGCTTCGGGGCAGAAGGTTAACCGAACCAAAATGAAGATTTTTTTCTCCAATAACGTTCCTACGGTCACGGCGCGACGCCTCAATCATAATTTATCCTTTTCCAGCACGAACAACTTGGGTAAATACCTTGGCGTGTCCTTACTGCATGAGCGGTCCATGCGTCATATGTATCAATATATTCTAGACCATGCTCAACAAAAACTAGAAGGCTAGCGGGCCAAAAACTTGTCCTTAGTAGGGCGAGTAACCTTAACCCAGTCAGTGATCTCAGCACTCCCTATTTTTACGATGCAAACAGTTAGGCTTCCGAGGGGTCTCTGTGATGACCTGGAACGCATTATGCGTAACTTTATATGGGGTCCACTATTGACTTTAGGAAAATGTCCCTAGTGAGCTGGGAGTCGGTGTGTAAGCCTAAACGCACAGGGGGTCTAGGCATCAAGAAGATTCGGGTTTCCAACGATGCCCTACTTATGAAGTTAGGATGGACCTTGCTTACAAAACCAGATGCACTTTGGGTCTGTATTTTACGGGCTAAGTACCGACTCGCTCAGTACCACTTCCCCCAGACGATAGACTTCCGTGGGGCCTCAACTCTTTGGAGAGGTATAGAGGCGAATTGGCACACTGTTTGCCAGGGTATTTCTTAGCACCTAGGCAATGGTAGACATATCTCTTTCTAACTTGATAATTGGATGCACGAATGGGGCCCTCTCTAAGCAGTGGCCACCTCCCCAATCTCGGATGAAATCCTCTACAACAAAATGGCAGATTATTAGATTGATGATGGACACTAGATGTGGCATACATTCCAGCAATAAGAGGCAGTGTGTATGAAACTTGCAACATTATCTATAAACATCGAGGCCCCTTCAACAGACACCATTCGATGGGCTCATACTAAACGTGGGCGCTTTACAGTCATTTCGACCTACGAGATCATCGATGGCCAGGTTCCGGATAGCTAGGCGAATCTCTGGGCGTCAATTTAGAAGTGGATGGGCCCCAATGAATCTGTTCTTTCCTCTGGCTCCTGACCAAAAATAAGCTCATGACGAACCAACAACATGTGGCGCGTCATGTTGCTGGGGATAGCAGGTGCCACTTTTGTGACCAGGAGGAGTCCACCTTACATGTCATGCACGATTGCTCAAAGGTGACCACCTTCTAGAAACAGTTTCCCCGGGGAGTGATCACAACGGATTTCTTCCAACAGGACTTGGAGAAGTGGGTTCATTCCAATCTCAGACCCCCCTCCCTGGCACTGCCTGAGGACTAGGCTACTATTTTCAGAGTTGCTTGTTGGATGCTTTGGTCATGGCATAATAAAAGCATTTTTGAAGCTGACTTTGAGTAGCCGAAGCATGGTCATCGAGTAGTGCAGGAGTTTGTAGGCTGGATAGAGAAGGCGAGGACTATCGAAAGAAGCATCTTCTCCACGCAAGGATTTCCAGGGGGTAGTCCGGTGGGATGGTCCAAACCATAAGTGGACTGGCTCAAACTCAACACCAACGGAGCTGTTAAGCCAGTTTTGTTCGATGCGTTAGCGGGCAGATTACTTCGTGATTGGAACGGAACATGGTGTGCAGGATTTTTACATCACATTGGAATAGACTCGCCCCTTACAACAGAACTATGGGGAGTCCACTCGAGCCTCACCATGGCATGGTCGATGGGATTCCGCCGTATCATTCTTGAAGTGGACTCCTTAAAGATCATCAATTTTCTTTCTTCTTCCTATCCAGAGACTGACAGAAATAATTTTTGTTGACAGGTACTCGAGAGTTACTTCACAGAGCTTGGGAGGTGCAAATTTAGCATGTACACCACGAAGGAAACCAGTGTGCTGATACTCTAGCTCATCTTGCAAGCTTGGCAGCTCTTGGCGTCCATCTCTTACAAGATCCTCCTTTACCTGTTCTTCATAGTCTTCACCAAGATAGGCTAGGCACTTTGTACCGCTGAGCTACGCTTTAGCCACGTGCTTGTGTTTTTTTTAGTTTTTTTTGTTGTGTTTTCCCTTGTAATTAAAAAAATTGGATTTCTTATTCTAAACAAATTTAATTGTAAGTTTTCACATCCATATTCTAGTGGCCTTATTTTAGTTATTATGCTTTTGTTAGATTGTGAAACTTTGATTCATACCTAATGGCAAACTGTCAAAGTCCTGGGTTTGATTCTACCTTGCAAGGGATCTTATATTGATCATTTAAGCCAATTTTGCACTTACTTTGATTTCAATCTTTTTTCTATATACACATGTGCATTTCGGGTTGTTATTGATATGCTCAATCTTGCTAGCTTTATAATGGATAAGCATACATAATAAATTAATAATATAAAATGTGATAATATTAAACATTACAACCATTAGAAAGATCACATATAAGATGTGATTTACTAGAAAGATTGTGATAGCAAAATGACTAGATGGAATTTTGCAAGTCTCTTATCTTGTGGATTAAAACAAAATTTTATAAGTGATTTTTGTTCAATTAACCAGAGATATAAGTATGTTTTGATCCTATCAATTTATTTACATTTTAATTTCCTATTCTTTTATGTCGTACATTATGGGATATAACACAAATATTCCTCTAGTTATGAGTCAACGGTTTCGCGATGATGTTGTTGATGGAAGAGGTGCTGCTACTGTCAAAAATGTGAGTCAATTTTTTTAATTATGTATGTTTGTATGTTTGCTTCTGCCTAACGCTTACCCATTCTTAATCTCACCACTGTCGTCTCTGCCATCACCGTCGTCTACGCCCCTATCAATGACCTGCTAAGAGGCAATGCCGGCCTGCTCTTACTTCTCTACATCTTGCCCTTTTTTGTACGTCTTTGTCCGTTCCAGATCTTCATTCTTTTTATTGTGATTCATTTCATTTTTTAGTGTGGGGTTTTTTAAAGATTGAATTTTGATTAATGTATGATATGAATAGAGATTGGTCTTTATCCGGCCAATCTCTCTCTCAAGAAGCATGGCAAAAGCCACCACCATCCTCGATCATCTGCAACACTTGACCATTTCTAGTTGATCTCTGTGTTTGCCTCCAATTTTAAGATCTTAACACGAAAACCACTATTTCATGCACAATCACAACTTTGGGCCCTTATTTCTTTCATTGTTGATTTTTTTCTTAACACATAGATTCTTGGTTTTAAACCTTTTCATCGAGAAATCAACTTATTTGAGCTTAACTTAAGAAACCTAGTTTTTACTTGTCAGTTTCAATTGAAGTTTTAGTATAAAGATTCAATGATTTCCAAGTCCTGATTCCGGGTTAGATCCTTAAGCCTGCTCTGGTAACGTTTGTACAGTATCCCTTCGTGAGTAGACTAAGAGAGGCTTGTTAGGGTTAGATGCAGTATTTTCTTGAGGTATCTTGTTGGGCACTTTTTGCCTTTTTTTAGGCAGATTGGTTAGGTGGTCATAGTGTTTGCGACCTATATTCATAGTCGATTTGTCCTCTGTGGTTTTTGAATTTTTCAGATCTCGAAGTTTTGGTTTGGGCATTTTTGGGTTTTTTTCGAAATTCTCCTTTCCTTTCTTTTTGAAGTGATTCTTTGATCGTCAGTTGTGGTTGGATCATTCAGGGTTTAAACCTTCACGAGGTTTCTTTTGATTGCTAATTCTTCTGTCGTTTAATATCAAGATTTGTCTTTTACATGTAGGGTTGGGTTAGAAATGAAATGTTATGAAAATAATATGCTCCTTCGTAAAGCTCCATCATAGCCTTGAAGATCTTCAAGTCCTCAGGTTTATTTGTGCCTTTTGGGTACTTTTATTTTCTATAAATATGCTAATGGTAAGTCTCTTCTACTTAAAATAGTAAAGTTTCCTTCTTTTTGTTGTTATCGTTCATAGGTCTTGCTTCAAACCCCCTTTGATCTTTGCATTCTCAAGATGCTGCGTCTTGGTATATGGTTTCGTTTTCCTGTCATTGTCTGTGGATATCTGATAATTTTTATTTTATTTATTTTTTTTCTCTTATCATATGTGTGTATGATTTCTACTTTATGCATCTGATTTCTGGATTTCTCTTTAATCTTGTTATTCTATGTAGCTCTCTTTCATTTCTTTCTTTGCATGGTTTTATTGCGATACTATGTAAGTGTTCGATGGAAAAATACTGCATGTCATGTATAGTTGGATCAAGATCACAGGTATGTTTTTATTTTTAGGAATGTGCCAAAACTAATGTTGTTTTCACTTCTATCACCGACGCCAATATCATTCACTGCTAATGGGTTTCCCACGATCATCGACCCAGATATGTGTTTTACCCATTCTCCAGCTGCTTTTTGTGGTCCTTTAAGTGGAAATAAGCACCTGTTATTGTTATTATCCTTTTATTGAGTGTTTTTAGTAGTAGTTTATTATTATTATTATTGTTGTTGTTGTTGTTCTTTT
>JANSVA010079314.1:0-11505 GCA_025504915.1 Erythroxylum reticulatum | reverse complement strand
TTTGTTGCACTCATAGCAAATGATAGAGGCCTTCTCGTTCTTGACTTCATCTTTGCTATTTTTCTTAAAAGAAAAATTTTTATTTCCTTTTACTTTCTACTTCCACATTCTTTTGATCTTCCTTGAGATAAAAGATAATTTTTCATCATCTTGACTTGAATCTTGTTCAAATTCACTGGTGTCATCATTCTTGATCTCTTCGATCTTTAATGCTTTTAACGACGAACTTCTATTACTTTGAGTCTTGTGATTTTTCTGACCAACCTTTAATGCTATAGATATGTCTCTTCTAAGTTTGTCTTCAGCAGCAAGCTCCACCTCATGTATCTTCAAAGAACCAAGCAGCTCATCAAGCTTTAATTTGCTTAAGTCCTTGGCTTCTTGTACTGCAGTGACTTTAGGTCTCCATCTTTTGGGTAGACTTCTGATAATCTTTCTGACATGGTCTTGATTGTCATAGATTCTCTCAAGAGCTATCAGTCCATTAACAAAAGTTTGAAATCATCTAAACATCTGATCAATGGACTCATCTTCTTTCATTTTAAACAACTCATACTGATGTACAAGAATGCTGATCTTTGACTCCTTTACTTGGTTTGTAACTTCATGTGCGATGGATAAGGTGTTGTACATCTCTTTCATAGTTTCGCATCCATGAACTTTATCGTATTCACTTCTTCTTAATGAACAACTCAGAAAGAATTTGGCCTTTGAATTTAGTTAAAATCTCGCTTTGTGATCGGCTGACCATCTGGTACATAGAATAGTATTGCCATCACCATCAACTGGTACATATGGTCCATTCTCTATGATGTCCCATAGATCAACGTGTGTGGATTCAATGAAAAGCCACATCCTATCCTTCCAATAATTATAGTCCTCACCATTCAACGCAGGAGGTCTTATGACGGAGGCACCTTCAGCAATAAACACGTATGATTCTGCCATGGATCTTTGTCCTCATTGTGTAAATGTGGTTCTTGAAAATCAGGATCTGATACCAATTAAAGTAAATTACACATTAACATAGAACTTACGTATAATATACGAAGTATACAAGAAGGGGGGATTGAATTGTGTAATCTTTTTATGAATACACAAAACCTTTGATATTTCTTTAAAAAGAATCATGTTCAAGTATTAGATGAATAACAACTCGCAAATTAGTTATAAAAACTTGTATAAGAATAAGAGTATTTAAGAGTAAAGAGATAGAAGATAGACGATGCAATTTTTATACTAGTTCACCCCAAACCTTGGGCTATGTCTAGTCCTCAGAATCCTTCTGAGTTTTCACTATACTTCGTCAAATTTACAACTATTCTTTCCTCCCTTCTAGAGCCTCTTTAGGTCTCTTACACTGAGTATTCTTTCACTTATCTTAGCCTCCCTATGCTCTCAGTCTTTTCTTTCTCTCACTAGAAAGATAATGTGAGCTTTTGTTACAATAATATTTGCTTCTTGAATCTTGTTTCTTGTTTCTTGCATCTTGTAGAAACCGTTATTCAGTTGAGTTCTGTAACTAACTCAAACTGCTTCTTGAATCTTGTTCCTTGTTTCTTGCATCTTGTAGAAACCATTATTTAGTTGAGTTCTATAACTAACTCAAACTGTTTCTTTTAAGTCTTCGAAATTTCTTCTTAGTCTTTGAAACTTCTTCTTGGTTAGCTTCTTCTTAATGGACTTCTTCTTAGTTCTTGAACTTCTTCTTAGTCTTCAAACTTCTTCTTAGTGAACTTCTTCTTAGTTCTGGCATTGCACGCTTAACACACTCATAAGAACAGTTCACTTATTTCAAACATTATCATTATTTGATTATCAACAAAATTATTAAACGTGAAGTCATTTTGACTTAGCAATCTCACCCTTTCTGATGATAACAAATAATCATTAATTTTTGAAAGATAAAAATAAATTGGAAAATATTATTCATATAGTAATAGAAAATAAGAAGACAACAAAAGATACATATGCATACAAAATACACATATGAAAACAAAACAACTTGTAATGTTATCTTCCTTTGATCTTACTGATCTTCCCTATTTGCTTTCTTTTGATCTCCCCTATTTGCTATCTTTCTACTGCTTCTAGTTTTCTCCTCTTCTCCTCCTATTTGTTATTAATTAAAAAGCTTTATCGTAGATGCTTCATGATTGTAGAAAACATTCGTTGTATGTCAGTTCGGATCAACTTGAGGTCTTCTTTAATAGAAACTTATAGATACGCCACTTCCTCATGCAGATCACCAACTGAGTCACTCAAATCATCCACCTTAGTATGAATTTCTTTAATCTCCTTAACTAAGGCTTCCTGATTCCACTGTTGAGTGTGACAAACTTCATCCAGAACAATAGTAGAAACTTGTGGAGATGTTCTTATTGGAGAGAAGTTTGTAGCAACTGGTGTTTCCGATGGTAAAACATCTAACTCGATGATTTTAATAATAGGAGGTTTGAAAGATTGTTTCCCTTTAGGGAGATCCAGGTCATCAGGTCTAGGTGGTTTTGGGATTGATTTTCAAAAAAGATGTAGGACATCTTTAATTGAAGATATAAAATTCAAAGGTCTAAAGTGCATGATTAAATGCACAAAATCCTCTAAGTTGAAATGAATACCTTCAACCCTGATCGTTCTGTACTATCCTTTTGTCACTCTTCCAACTACCTGAGCGGTTGCATCTGTGGAGAAGTGTCCACAATGACTTCTTGATGCTTTTGAAATGTGATGAGAAACATAGAGTCCTCTTGATTTAGTCGCATACCATGCTTCATCTATGTTCCTCATAGCTGCTTCTATTTGATCCTCTGTAAGATCACCTGTATTGAGTTCATGGTACATCTTCTGTTTCCCTTTATCTATATTGCGTATAATTTTTGAAGATCTTGGCTAGATGTCTGGTACAATCTTGATCAACGTTCTATTTATCACTGGGGTAAATAGTATATCGATCCATAGACATCTTTATAGGATATGGCACTGACTTTTCATCTTTCAGAATACTATATAGTCTTCTTTCTCCATGATTTAAAAGATGTATTAATCGATTATTGATCAGAATTGGTTCAACTTGAACCTTGACCAACTTTCTTACAGGTTCTCTTATAATAATCGAGGTCCTGCTTATAACAGGCATCACTTCTTCAATCACCTTCATTCTCAAATCCTCTTTTTGGATAGGTTGAGAAGGATTATACTGTGATGATCTGTGTTCAACTTCCTTTTTCTTCTGTTGAACATCAGGTGATGGAATCTTTTTTTGAATGGTCTTCAGCTTCTTACTTTCTTCTACCAGTCTAGAAAAGGGTTATTGTTGAGGTTTCTTCTTTTCAAACACCAACTTCCTTTTAATGTCTATTTCTTTAGTCAATTATACTGGTGGATCTTGCAAAATTGAGACTAAAAATCTAGTTACCTGTGGAGCTTTCTCAGACTTTTCAGAGTCTTCAGCAAGAGTTAAACCTTTTCCTCTCTTTTGTAAAGTCAATAGTCTTGGTGACTTTTTGGATTGTTTGGATTTTTCAGAATAAAGCGTCTCTCCCTTTCTTTTTAGTGACACTTGTTCTCTTCGCTTTCTTCTCTATATGGAATTGTCTTAACTTTAACTGATACCTTACACGATTTACTCTTCTTTTCTTCTACAGGCACTCTTTCTAAGGATTGAGGTTTCATCTTTCTTACTGGCATAGCCTTTTTAGTCAAGCTGCGTCTTACAATAGGCTCCGCCTCAATCCTTGCTTTTGCCATAGAATCTGTATCCTCCTTTTTATAAGACTTCAAACCCATTCTAGTAACAGTTGACGCATTGATGATGCTTTTTATATTCATCTTCATTTTGTTTCCTCTATCAAGAAGGATTCCAGAATCTCTGAAGATTCTTATCAGCAACAAACCATATGGTAAGGTATTTGAGTCTCTTTTCGTCTTCATCGAATACCTTAAAATTAAGCGTGGAAGATTTATAGGCTGATGATTAAGTAGTTGACACAAGCATTGTTCATCTATAGTTGTCACCAGATTCTTAGAACCTATTCTTGGTAGAACACAATGAAAAATTAGTGAATGTAGAACCCTAGCCTTTAGAATAAGAGTTAACGCCTTCTTGTCGTTAGGGTCACTATTCTCATAGAGTTATCGATTGATTTGTGCTTTCTCTGCACTGCTTTTAGCCATCCATCTTGTGTTATGAGCCACCTCTGCTCCAACATATGCACATCCACTAACCTTCTCGATTAGTTCCAGCGTCACAATAACCGACAGTCTATCCACCATCGAATCTAAGGTTTTGTCTACTACTTTCACATTTTTCTAGAACTTATATACTTCATTTAAGTATACTGTCTCACGAACCTGAAAGAAATTCTTCTAACCTATAGCATCAATTTCTAGTTCGATATCCATCTTGTTCTTCTTTAGGTAGTCAAAATCAACGTGCCTTCCATAAATCATTGACTGCTCCATTTGTAATCTACAGAAAATAGAAACTAAACACAAAAATGTATTTTTCTCAAAGTAAAGGGGTTAGTATATGAAGATGAGAACGTAAACGGAAAGAACTTGACATCAAAAATAGAGTAATGAAGTGTTTTGTTGAGACAGTTGAAAAAAATCGATTTCAGAGTATTTCAAGAATATTCTAGAGTAGGTGATATTATAAAATCTTTCA
Organism: Erythroxylum reticulatum; assembly: GCA_025504915.1. Classification (NCBI taxonomy): domain Eukaryota; kingdom Viridiplantae; phylum Streptophyta; class Magnoliopsida; order Malpighiales; family Erythroxylaceae; genus Erythroxylum; species Erythroxylum reticulatum. The sequence goes on along the minus strand of JANSVA010079314.1, from coordinate 6,839 downwards.
GAGGATTTCCCATCTTTTCTTAAAAACTTACCGCCTATGACCTACCGTTACCATTTCCTTGAAACCTTACGACTTTTATCTTCCTTACTAAGAAAATCATCTGGGTCATGACGTGTCAGACAATTGGTCACTTAACATAACCATATTCAAGTTTCGTCTGCTTTCTCTAAATCTTTCTTCATTCAAAGGCTTAATGAAGATATCTGCCCACTGATGATTCGTCTCAACAGATTGTAAACTTATGATGCCCTTCTATACATAGTCTCGTAGGAAATGATGTCTAATTTCAATATGCTTTACCCTCGAGTGTTGTATTGGATTCTTCGATAGGTTGATAGCACTTATGTTGTCACAGTAAATTAGGATCTGTTCTTCTTGTATTGAATAATCTTCTAATCGATACTTGATCCATAAAGTCTGTGAGCAATAGCTTGCAGCTTACATATATTCAACTTCTGTAGTAGATAGAGCAATTGAACTCTGCCTCTTACTTGACCAAGAAACTAGATTATGCCCAAGAAAGTGACAGCCTCCATTTGTACTCTTTCTATCAATCCTGTCTCCAGCATAATCAGCATCACAGTAGCCAATTAACCTAAAATCTTTACCTTTCTCATACATTAAGCAAAGATCAGTAGAACCTAAAAGATATCTCAAAATTCTTTTAATAGTAATATAGTGAGATTCTTTAGGATCTGTTTGAAATCTAGCACACAAACAAACACTAAATAAAATATCAGGTCTACTTGTTGTAAGATAAAGCAAAGAACCAATAATAACTATAAACAGGGTTTGATCAACCTTCTTACCTGTTTCATCCTTTTAGATAAAATGTTTGAAGGATGCATAGGAGTAGACATAGATTTCACTTTATCCATTCCATATTTAATCAACAGTTCTTTAATATATTTCTGTTGATGAATAAAAATCTTTTCTTCGGTTTGCTTAATTTGTAACCCAAGAAAGAATTTTAATTCACCCATCATGCTCATTTCAAATTCACTTTTCATCAAATTCTCAAAACTAGAACATAGCTTTTCAGACGTTGCACTAAAGATAATATCATCAACATATATTTGAACTATGATGAAATCATTCTTAATGCTTTTTCTAAACAGAATCTTATCTACATGTCCTTTACTAAAATCATTTTCAATCAAAAAAAGAATATAGACGATCATACCAAGCTCGAGGAGCTTGTTTTAAGCCATACAACACATTATGAAGTCTATAGACATAATCTAGTTTCCTAGAATCTTTACAACTAGGAGGTTGCTTCACATAAACCTCTTCATCTAGAAAACCATTCAAAAAGGCACTTTTCATATCCATTTGAAATAGTTTTATATCATGACATATAGCATATGCAAGCAAAATCCTAATAGATTCTAATCTAGCTACAGGAGCATAAGTTTCATTATAGTCTATTCCTTCCTATTGATTATAGCCTTGAGCTATTAATCTAGCTTTGATTCGACTCACTCGACCTGACTCATCTAATTTATTCTTAAAGACTCATCTAGTTCCTATGATAGACTTCTTAGGAGATCTGGGAACTAAAGACCAAACTTCTTTCCTAGGAAATTGATTCAGCTCCTTTTACATGGATAAAATCCATGCTTCATCTTCAAGGGCTTCATTAATTTTTTTAAGCTCTATTTAAGAAATAAAAGCTACATTGGCTTCTCTTCTGAATTTGGACCTAGTTTTCACACCATCTGAAGTTTCTCCTATGATCAGATTTTCAGGGTGAGAAGATTTATATTTCCAGCCCTTTTTCAGACTAAGTTTTTCAAGAATATCTTTTACCTTTTCTAGAGAAACATCTGTTGGTGACACATCTACACTATCAACTAAGGGTACTGATAGGGTTTCATTATCAATATCATTACTTCTATCTGGTTGAGAACCATCATCAAATTTGACATGAATAGATTCTTCAACAGATTTAGAAGCAAGATTATAAACCCTATAGGCTTTAGAAGATAATGAATATCCTAGAAAAATTCCAGAATAGACCTTAGAATCAAATTTATCCAAAGTTTCTTTTGTATTCAATATAGTACACTTGCAACTAAATGGATGGAAGTAAGAGATATTAGGCTTCCTTCCTTTCCATAACTCATACGAATTTTTATTCAACAATGGTCGCAGAAGTATTCTATTTCGAATATAACAAGCTGTATTTACAGCTTCTGCCTAGAAATACTTAGGAAGATTCATTTCACATGGCATGGTTCTTGCCATTTCCTGAATCATCCTGTTATTTCTTTCTACAATTATGGAAAATTCCATTCTCCTCACAGAATATTTTGAATTTTTCATTTTCAAATTCACCACTATGATCACTTCTAATACTAGCAACAAAAACTCCTTTTTCATTTTGTAACTTTTTGGAAAAAAGCTTTAAATCTAGTGAAGTCATCAACAATTATAAGACCATACTTCTTTCCGCCAAGACTTAATATCCTAGTTGGACCAAATAAATCTATATGTAACACCTCTAGAGGTCTGGACGAAGTTACAATGTTTTTATAAGAACAGGATGTTTTAACCTGTTTTCCTTTATGACAACTTTCACAAAAGAAATCCTTGTTAAAACTTATGTTTGGTAAACCTCTTACCAAATCATGTTTAATCAACTTAAAAATATGTTTAAAGCTAACATGACCTAGCTTTTTATGCCAAATAAGTTTTTCTTCATCATTTGATATAAAACAAGAAATATTTTGACTTTGGAAATCTTCTAAGTTAATCTTATAAAGATTATTTTGTCTTTTGGCAAAACAGAATATGGAACCATCTTTGTTTTTAACTACACAAGAGTTTTGAATAAAGGATACTTCAAAGCTAGAATCACATAATTAACTTACACTGATCAAGTTATGTTTTAAACTTTCAACTAACAGAACATTATCAATAGATGCAAAGGAATCTTTACCGAACTTGCCGATTCTGACTATTTTGCCCTGCTAGTTGTCTCCAAAAGTTACTGATCATCCCTTCTTATTTTGAAGATCTAGGAACATAGACCTTCTTCCTGTCATGTGACGCGAGCATCCACTATCCAAATACCATTAGTACTGGCTGCTTCTTCCAAAGAAGGAGATCTTTAGATATTATGTTCTTTTTAGGTACCCAGATTTTCTTGAGTCCTTTGGGGTTAGTCTGAAAATTATTCATAGAATGAAAATAAGAAGACTGGTGATATTTCTTTCTATAAGGAACAAAGTTCTTTTTATGATGAGTATTGGTTTTAGTAAACCCTAATCCACTCTTATCACTAGGGTGTCTATATCTCATAATCATATCATTCACTTTCTTTATACTTTCAGTGGATGATGATAAGTCTGTTGAGAGAGAATTAATCCTTTTTTTTAACTGAATAATTTTCTCAGATCTATCGATAGAAGCTTTTTTCTTCATATCGTCTATTTGTTTCTTGAGGAAGACATTTTCTTTCTCTAAAGCTTCCGTGATCTTCAAGTTTTCCATAAACTTTCTTTTTCAAGATCTATACTGCTTTAGTATAGTATGAGAATCTTCTAACAATTCTAGATATGCATTTTGGAGTTCATTGAAGTTAGAAGTTACCTCCTCGTCACCTTCGTTTTCAGCTACCAAGCATATGTTTGCTTGTACTGAGGCTTCTGAATCAGAATCAGATTCGGATGAATCTAAATCTTCCCAAGTAGCCATCGTACTCTTTTATTTTCTTTATTCTTCTTTGGCTTTCTTTTTAGCAACGGACATTTAGACTTGTAGTGTCCTAGTTTGTTGCACTCATAGTAAATGATAGAGGCCTTCTCATTTTTGATTTCATCTTTTTTCTTTCTTCTTCCACATTCTTCCGATCTTCCTTGAGATAAAAGATGCTTCATCATCTTCTTCACTTGAATCTTGTTTAGATTTACTGGTGTCATCATTCTTGATCTCTTCGATCTTTAATGCTTTTGATGACGAACTTCTATTCCTTTGAGTTTTGTGATTTTTTTGACCAGCCTTTAATGCTACAGATTTGTCCCTTCTAGGTTTGTCTTCAGCATCAAGCTCCACTTTATGTATCTTCAAAGAACCAAGCAACTCATCAAGCTTTAATTTGCTCAAGTCCTTGGCTTCTTGTACTGTTGTGACTTTAGGTCTCCATCTTTTAGGCAGATTTTTGAGAATCTTTCTGACATGGTCTTGATTATCATAGATTCTCCCAAGATCTTTCAGTCTATTAACAATAGTTTAAAATTGTCTAAACATCTGATCAATGGACTTATCTTCTTTCATTTTAAACAGCTCATACTGATGTACAAGAATGCTGATCTTGGACTCCTTTACTTGGTTTATACCTTCATGTGCGATGGATAAGGTGTCCTACATCTCCTTTGCAGTTTCGCATCCATGAACTTTATCGTATTCACTTTTGCTTAATGCACAACTCACAAAGAATTTGGCCTTTCAATATAGTTGAAATCTCGCTTTGTTATCAGCTAACCATCTGGTACGTGGAATAGTATTATTGCCATCATCATCAACTGGTACATGTGGTCCATTCTCGATGATGTCCCATAGATCAGCGTGTGTGGATTCAATGAAAAGCCACATCCTGTCCTTCTAATAATGATAGTCCTCACCAATGAACGCAAGAGGTCTTGTGACGAAGGCACCTTCAGCGATAAACATGTGTGATTCTGCAATGGATCTTTGTCCACACTATGTAAAGGTGGTTCTTGGAAACCGAGCTCTGACACCAATTAAAGAAAATCACACTTTAATATAGAATTTATGTACAATATAAGACGTACCCAAGAAGGGGGGTTAAATTGTGTAATCTTTTTGTGAATACACAAAGCCTTTGATATTTCTTGAAAAAGAAAAATTTTCAAGTATTAGATGAATGTCAAATCACAAATAACTTGTACAAACTTGTATAAGAACAAGAATATTTAGGAGTCAAGAGTTAGAAGATAGACGATGCGATTTTTATAATGGTTCACCCCAAACCTTGGGCTACGTCCAGTCCTCAGAATCCTTCTGAGTTTTCACTATACTTCATCAAATTTATAAATATTCTTTCCTCCCTTCTAGAGCCTCTTCAGGTCTCTTACACTGAGTATTCTTTCAGCAATCTTAGCCTCTCTAGGCTCTCAATCTTTTCTTTCTCTCACTAGAAAGATAATGTGAGCTTTTGTTACAGTAATATTTGCTCTCTTCTATCGCACTTTGTATATAGAATTTTTTAAATAATCACTTGTAAGAAAAAAGATTGTTCAGTCTTCGACTATGACTAGTATTTATAGCCTAAGTCTTCAACTGCTTCTTGAATCTTGTTTTTTGTTTCTTGCATTTTGTAGAAACCGTTATTCAGTTGAGTTTTGTAACTAACTCAAATTGTTTCTTGAATCTTGTTTCTTACTTCTTGCATCTTTTAGAAAATGTTATTCAATTGACTTCTGTAACTAACTCAAACTGCTTCTTGAATATTGTTTCTTGTTTCTTGCATCTTGTAGAAACCGTTATTCAATTGAGTTCTGTAACTAACTCAAATTGCTTCTTCTGAGTCTTTGAAAATTCTTCTCAATCTTTGAAACTTCTTCTTAGTTAGCTTCTTTTTAGTGAACTTCTTTTTAGTCTTCGAACTTCTTCTTAGTGAACTTCTTCTTTGCGTTCGAACTTCTTCTTAATGAACTTCTTCTAAGTTCTGGCACTGCACACTTAACATAATCATCAGAACAGTTCATTTATATCAAACATTATCATTATTTGATTATCAACAAAATTATTAAACATGAAGTCATTTTGACTTAACATCACATTCATAACATCATCTAGTAGTTAATTAATATAACATTAAAACAAAGCAAACCATGAAGTGAGACCATCTTGGTCTACTCACAGTACTCTCTAAAATAGTATTTGCTTCAAATTCTGAAAACGCCTAAACGTGGACACTTGACTTGTTTGAAGGTCCAAAATCTTCAACCATCATAAAGCCCTAACTTTCATGCAACTCACATACCTCATCTTGAAGGTTGACAGGGAGGTTCGGTTTTTCTTGGAATGGAAGAAAGAAATATCGGAGCGGAAGTGATGACAAACAAAGAAAAGCAAGATTTAACTTCAGTGAATATTTAATGAAAAGATCTAGGTTTGAGGAACTCTAAAGAAAGAAGTTTCAAGAAGGATAAGGAAAAGGACAACAGCTAGCCTTTTAAGGCAATAAAAATCTTAACTTTAGCTAGGACACCTTGATTGAGGCCAAGTTTATTATCCAAATTGGCAACACTTTCATGGCCTTTACTATACTTGTTGACTACTAATTCTTGATTTTGTTCTTAAATTAATCCTTGAGTGTGCACTTTTATTTTAAGCAATTTGATAGTAAAAATTGTCACAATTGGTATTCATTGCATTTCTTAAGTTTTCTAAGGACAATTGATAATGTGAATTGCTAATTTTGATTGTAGGATCCTCAAGGAGAAGGGAGTCAACGTACTGAATTGAAGTCAACAGGAGATCATAGCCTTTGGGAAAAGTTCACTGTGGCAAGCCCATCTATCACCGCGACAAAGAACAAAAAATTAGGAGAAACTTTCGGAAAAGTTCGCCGCGGCAAAGGATCTAGAAAACACGCAACGCCGCGGCGAGCTTGCCTGTCACCGTAGCGAAACATCAAAAACCTAAACATATTTGGGAAAATCTCTCACTGTTCTCACTGCAGGGAACACTTTATAGATATTCATTACAAGATAGTGTTGACACTTTGACATACATACACTTCATCTCTCACTCTCGACCTTCATCCATCACCCATTTTTCACTTCTCATTGTTGCTCTCATCATTTGGT
>JANSVA010079273.1:0-11510 GCA_025504915.1 Erythroxylum reticulatum | reverse complement strand
ATTAATAATGTGTGTGCAACGTGCGTATTGCATAATTTTGATATGCAGGATAAACATCCACAATAAGACGATTCCATATCTTGGAAGCAAAGACTAATATGGAGCGTACTGTGAGTAGACCTAGATGGTCTTACTTTATTGTTTGTTTTGTTTAAGTTATGAATAGAGTGATTATGAATGAGATGCGAATGTGATTTGATTGTGTGATTCCAGACAATGAAGGTCCGAGCTTTCTGATGCTTGATTGCAATATTGAAGGTGCTACTTATATGTGAACAAGATGAAATAAGTGCTTATAAATGTGATCTTTGAATGTCGAACCTAGTTTCGAAGAAATATGCGAATATGCATATGATTGAAAAGGTGTTACTCAACAATGATGTTGAATTCCGGACTTTGGGTCCGATGAAAAATGTGAACTGAATGTCAATATGTAAACATGTGACTGATTGATCATATGATATGTGATGCATTCCATTACATGAATGAATGAAACATAAAGACAGTTGTAACTGGAGTAGCCATCGAAAAAGAACTTAAAGCTTAGATTTTAAAAAAAGAGCTTAAAGCTCAGAAAATGTATGAGACCCAAAGGCTCACTATGTAAAATGACCCTGGTATGCCTAACTGATACGGGACAATTATCAATGAGTCTAGTATCCACAATGGATATGAATCAGTTTAGGCACTCTGTCATAACAAAGTAGCAAATAGAAAATGAGTCTTATGTGCACTACATATGTATTATATGAATGATTTTAATGTGTTGAATGTAAAATGTGAAATGATTGATCAAGTGTATGTGATTCAACGTGATTATTAGATAAATGATGCGAATTATGTGTTATGTGACTAAGTGAGCCAACAAAACACTGAGTTCGCAAAACTCACCCAAAATTTGCAATATTTTTTCAGGCTTAGAAGAGTTACCCTGTTGAGCAAACGGGAGTAAAACCACTGCATTCAAGTAAGAGGTAGAGGCCGAGATCAGTTTATGTCTGCATAGAATTTTCCAATAATTTTTATATTAAGGAATGTATTCTGAAATTATTGTACAATGTGTATACGAATGCATTTATATTGTAATGACGTTATGATTGTGAGTGTTTTGTATCTGAAATGGGCCCTAGAGATTAATGAAATTCTAACAATCTAAAAAATGTTGGTAAAACTTGTAAATGAAAAAAATGTTTATGAAATAAAGTGGACCCAATTTGGTGATTGATTTCTGCATACGTGTGAATTGATTTGAAAAAAAAATTATAACGAGATTTTACTGATTGAGTGCGTTAGCATGACACCCTCATAGGACACGGACTTGGATATCACTCAGGATGTCAAGTACATGTCTTGTGAGAGTGGGGTGCTACATTTCTCATGTAGACATGTTTACCTTCTGCAACATCTTTAAGATTATAGAACCATTCTTTATTGGCACATAGTATTTTGAAGCTCTAGTTTTAAGCACTTAATCCATTTTATTTTCCACTAGGTATGCCTCTACCACCATGACAATGATTTCTTCCTCTTCAGCAGTGGCCTGTGGTGTAGATGGATTTGCAGGTTTATGTACTGGATTTTGTTGATTTTTTCTATGAGAGAATTGATATGCCTTATGGCCTGGTTTGTCGCAGACATAGCAAGCTACCTTTTTCTTCTCGATTTTTCCATCACCATTATTGATTTGTCTTGATTTTTCTTGTTGCCCATCCTTTTGATATTTCTTTCCCTTCCCTTTGAACCTGTCCCTAAATCCACCAATAGATTCTACAAAGTGAGCTTTAACAAAAAAAGAAAAGATAGAGTTTTGCTTATGTTTTAGTCAGTTGGCCTCCTCGATTCTCATGTGACTGATTAGTTCTTATAAAGCTAGATCTTTCTTCTTTTGTTTCAATTTGTTCCTATAATCACTCTAAGAGGGTGGGAATTCCTCTAGCAGCATATTTGCCTACAACATCTCACACATTTTCATCCCTCCTCATAGTAGATCAGTCACCAAATTCTCGTACTTATGAACTTAGTCCATCACAAGTTTGTTATCAACCATTTGAAATTGCAACCATTTTCCTACCATATATTTTTTCTTGCTAACATCATCGCCACTATAACGTGTTTCTAAAGTATCCAAAAGCAGATTAGCATCTTTATGGTTCACAAACAATTCAAACAATGAAGTCATCATGTGATTCAACAAGTGACTTCTCATCGTTTTGTTTTCTTTATCAAACTCGTTCCTATATCCTTTATCTAACTTTTAACTTTTCAATAATAGAGTGGAAATTGAAGTGGTGTCTTTTTCAGTAATGGGTGTGGTGAGAGGAGTAGTAGGAGGTTGAGAGGTTTCAGGTTCATCAGATGGCACATGCATGGACAACATATAATCAACTTTGAGTTATTCAAAGAGAATTAGAAGTTTTTTGTGACCATCACCTATAGTTGGTTCCATCAAGGGGTTCAAATTTAGAGAGATCAGGAAGAGGAAGAGCTTTTTCAGAGAAATAGGCATAGATTTGGATTCACTTTCAAATTGTTAGAAAATAAAGAGGTAAAGAACAAAAAATTATCAATCAAAGTTGTGTTGTGGATGAGCCACTGCCTTGAAAGTGAATTCCGACACAACCCATGGGCAATCGACAATGTTGTTCGCTCCCCAAGGTTAACACAACCAGCCTCCAACACGTACACTCGTGGCAGAAGCTTGGAGCAGTAGTATATAATTACCCAGAATATATGTAGAATAAAGAAAAAAAATAAGAAAGCTTTTTTTCCTTGTGTGTACCTATTCATCTTTTTGAATCCCCATAAATAGAGCCCCAAAACTTTATTTTGTAGAGTCCAAATCATAACTGAATTTTGATTTATTTGTGGGTTCTCAAAATATGAGGAAGGATTTTAAGGGAAGAAAGACTAAGTCAAAAGGTTGTTTTAGATAAGGATAGAAGGGATTAGAAATTAAAAGGTTGTTTTAGATAAAGATAGAAAGGATTGGAAATTAGTAGTCATTTTCCCGATATCCCTTTTATCGAATTTTTCACGTAGACTATAAATTGTTGATTTGTCAAGTGATTAGCAAGTAGTTTGCAAACTATTACAAGTACTCCACTGTTTATTCAATGCACATTTAAAGGATAGTTAATCCAAAATCTATTTTTGTAAATAACATAATAATTTATTTTTAATTTAATAATTTTGAAAATATTAAATTAAAATCTTAAGATCCATTTATAATATATTAAAAAATTAAATTAGGATTAATTTTAATAATTTTACAGATATTAAATTAAAATTTAAGACCCATGTAAAACACATTTATCATCTTCTTCACTTGTTTCTTCTTCTCCTTTTCATAATATTAAAAGAAATTAAATTAAATAAAAGGGAGTAAATTATATTTAATCTGAAACTTTATTTAATTTTATAATATATATGAGAACAATTAAAATTGTCAATAAATGTTTAAACTTTTTAATTTCTTATAAAATTAGTAATAAATTAGTTTGTCATTGATCTTATAATTGACGACAGTAATATTTTTTGCTATATAGACAGTATCCTTTAACACATCAATATATATGTGATAAACAATATTACAAGTCAATACTTTTTAAAAACAAAAAATTTACTATAATAACCATTTTTTAACCTAAAAACAAGTAATCAAATTACCTAACTAGTGACACAATTAATGATGGTGCTCTTATCACGTTCCACAAGCTTGAATTTCCAAACTTATTAATCCTCATCCACACAGCTCTTGTATTTAATTCATAATCACATTGGCAACTTAGTTTACATATAATTGACTAGAGAAATGGATCCAGCAACTAACGATGAGATTTGTGTAAAGCAGTACAGACACATATGGTACTACCATTCTAAATTTATGTAAAAAATAAATAAAAAGCAAGTTGACAACAACTTGAATTCAATAACTTGCATACAAGTTGTTAGTTGCTACATAATAGCTTATTATGCAAGTTGTCACACGGTGGAGGGTCTGTAAAAGACCCTTCCTTCCTCCTCTCTTAACATATATAAACATCAAACATGTATGAGATGTGTGGTGAGTTTGAGAGTGAATTTTAAAGAGTCATTTTGTATGAGAGAGTAATTTTTAGGAAACGTTTTCCTAAAAGGGTGAGTAACAATAGTAAGGATATTATCCTAGGGATAGTAAATTTGGGAAACACCTTGTGTGTGAGTACCACTATTTTGTTGTCTCATTTTTCACTCTCTGTACCTGCTATTTTCATTAGTGAAAGTTTTATTCGAAGTTTGGCCCATGAACATAGCCGAAATTAGAAGGTAAACCATATTACATTTCTGCATGCTATTTCCTTGCTTATTTTACCTGTAGGATTTAACTCGTAATTTTTCCCAACAAGTGATATCAAAGCCAGGTTCGATTCTATGTCAAAGCATTTCTCATCGAAGATGTAGGAAAAAATAAGCAAGACGATTAGCCTAAATGGCTCTAACTACTACATATAGAAGAACAAGATGAAAGATCTTTTGTTCATCAAAAAAATGCATTTATCGGTGTTTACCACAACAAAACTCAAAACTAAATTGAACAAGGAAAGGGCATTTGAGCATGAGCAGGTATGTAGTTTTATTTGACAATTTGTTGAAGATAATGTGTAAAATCATATTTGCAACAAGACTCATGCACGAACGTTGTGGAAGAAGCTCGAGGAGTTGTATGCCTAAAAAATCGATAACAATAAATTATTTTACTTGAAAAAATTAATACAAATAAAATATCGAGAAGGTACCTCTGTGGCAGATCACTTAAATGAATTTCAGGAGATCATGGATCAATTATTAGGAATGGACGTAAAGTTCGATGATGAAGTGCTTGCTCTTTTTATGCTTACCTCCTTGCCAAAGTTTTGGAAGATCTTGAAGATTTCAATCACCAATTCTATAGTTGATGGTGTTGTTAACATGGAATCTGCAAAAAGTGGAATTATAAATGAAGAGATGAGACGGAGATCATAGAGTTTAACCTCTTCAACATAGTTAGAAGTTCTGGTCACAAGTTCTAGGGGAGGAGCAAATCTAGAGGTCCAAATTTCAGAGATAATAGCAGAGGAAGATCAAATAAATATGCAAATGTTGAGTTTCATCACTGTAAAAAGAAGGGTTATATTAAAAGGTTATGTCGAAAGTTCAAAGAAGAAAAAAACAAAGGCAAGGAAGTTAAGAAAGATGATAGCAGTGATGATGAACACGCATGAACAACTACCCCTATTGATGAGTTTCACATCGTCTCATATGATAATGATATGAATAGTGCATCCTGTGAGTTTAACTGGATAAGTGACAGTGGTGCCACTATTCATGCCACATCATATAAAGAACTCTTCTCATCATATAGGCAAGGAGATTTTGACGTCGTTAAAACAGGAAATAGAAATTTAGCCAAAATCACCAGAATAGGTGATATTTACTTAAAGATAGATAATAGCATGAGACTACCTCTGAAAGATGTCAGACATGTTCTTGATCTTTGCCGAAATCTGATCCTAGTTGGCATCGTTGATGATGAAGGTTTTTGCAATAATTTCAAAGATGTCAAATAGAAACTTAATAAAGGCTCCTTGGTAATCGCCAAAGGTAGGAAGTGCTTAAAGTTGTATGTGATGCAGGTAAAGGTCTCTAATGATGTTGCGAATCCAGTGGAGAAAGATGATACAATTGAATTGTGGCATAGGAGACTAGGTCATATGAGCAAGAAGTGGATGACTCAGTTGGTGAAAAAGAATGAATTTTTTGGAGATGACCAGGTACATTTAAAGAAATGTTTCGATTGTTTTGTAAGAAAGCAAAATATAGCTGCTTTCAAAAGTTCCCCTCCTTTCAGAATGAAGAATGTGTTAGATTTGGTACATTTAAATCTATGTGGGCCAATACCAAATTCACTAGCTGGTGCTCAATGCTTTGTGACTTTCATTGATGACCATTCTAGGAAGACGTGGGTATACACTTTGAAGACTAAAGATAAAGTGTTATATGCTTTCAAGCAATTTCATGCCTTGATTGAAAGACAAAATGGGAAAAAGTTGAAATGCATTCGAACAAATAATGGTGGAGAACACACTTGACCATTGGATGTATATTGCAAAGAGCATGGTATTCGACATCAGACTACTCCTACTAAGACACTGCAGTTGAATGGTTTAGCTGAGAGGATGAACAGGACCTTGATGGAGAAAGTTAGATGCCTACTCTCATATGTAAAGTTGCCTAAGACATTTTTGGTTGAGGCTCTATTCACAGTAGTTCATGTATTAAATCGCTCACCATGCATCCCTTTACAGTCTGATGTTCTGAAGAAAGTATGGTCAGGAAAGGATATTTGCTATGATCATCGAAAGGTATTTGGTTGCAAAGCTTATGTCTATAGCCCTAAAGATAAGAGATCCAAGCTTAACATCAAGACTTGCCAGTGTATATTTATTGGTTATAGAGAAGATCAATATAGTTATTGGTTTTATGATCCAGTCCAGAAGAAGTTGTTTTGGAGTTATGATGCTATATTTGTCAAAGATCAAACTATTAAAGATCTTGACAAAGTGAAAAAGGATGTTCCAAGAACTAATGGTGACCCAGTGGGCTTAGAGTTAATTCCTCCAAAAACGTTGCCAAGACAATTTGGAGATGAAGTTGAAAATCACCAACTGAACATAGCTGATGATGATGCTCCCATTCAAAATTAGTCAGATGAAGATTCTGATGAAGATGATGTCCATAATCAACCACTAGCACCAGAGACTGCTCAGGTTCTAATAAGGATATCTACGTGAGTAAGACAAGCCACTATTTGATACTCCAGTGATAAGTATGTGTTACTTACTAATGGGGGAGGACCTGAGAATTTCCAAGAAACTATAATAATAGATGAACATAAGATGAAATGGTTTGAAGCCATCAAAATGAGATGAAGTCCTTATATGAGAGTAAAACTTTTGAACTGGTAAAGTTTCCAAAAGGCAAGAAATCTTTGAAAAATAAGTGGGGGTTCAAGATTAAGGATGATGAATACAATTCTCATACAAGATTCAAAGCTAGATTGGTTGTTAAAGGATTCAACCAAAGAAAAGGTATTGATTTTGATGAGATATTTTCACCAATTGTGAAAATGACATCCATCCGTACAGTGTTTAATTTAGCAGCAAGTCTAGATTTAGAATTCAAGCAATTAGATGTCAAGAAAACTTTTCTTTATGGAGATTTAGAAGAAGAGATATATATAGAGCAACCATAGGGTTTCAAGGGAAAAGGGAAAAAGGACTATGTGTGTAGATTGATGAAAAGCCTTTATGGTTTAAAACAGGCATCGAGATAGTGGTATAAGAAGTTTGAAACAGTTATGGGAGAGCTAGGATATAAAAGGACTACTTCAAATCATTGTGTTTTTGTACAGAAAATCTCTGGTGATGATTTCATTATCCTTTTATTTTATGTTAATGATATGATGATTGTTGGCCAAAATATCAATAGGATTAACAATTTAAAGAAGCAGTTAAGAAAGTCTTTTGCTATGAAAGACTTGGGGCTAACAAAATAAATTCTTGGCATGTCGATTATCAGAGATAGGGGTGCCAAAAAATTGTGGTTATCATTAGAGAACTACATTAAGAAAGTACTTCAAAGGTTCAACATGGATAAAGCTAAAGCGGTTAGTTTTCCTATTGCTAATCACTTCAAGTTGAGTACTAAGCAATGCCTTTCGATGGATGAAGAGAAGGAAGAGATAATAAAAGTCCCCTATACTTCTATAGTTGGAAGTTTGATGTACATCATGGTATGTATACGACCAGATATTGCTTACGTAGTTGGAGTAGTGAGCAGGTTCCTTTCAAATCCTGGAAAGGAACAATCGGATGTTGTGAAGTGGATTATTAGATATCTATATGGCACTCCAAAATATGCTTATGTTTTGGAACTACCAAGCCTGTGTTAATTGGTTCCACAAATGTAGACATGGCTAGCGATGTTAACTGAAGAAAGTCTATTTCAAGTTATCTAATTATCTTTACAGGGGGAGCCATCCTATGGCAATCAAAATTGCAGAAATTTGTTACTCTATCCACCAGTGAAGCGGAATTTATGGCTACAACTAAAGCATGCAAGGAGTTCCTATAGATGAAGAAGTTCTTAGATGAACTTGGTTTTCAGTAGGATAGATATCAACTATTTTGTGATAGTCAGAGTGCTATTCACCTTGGGAAAATTTCCTTATTCCATTCAAGATCAAAGCACATTGATGTAAGGGATCACTAGATTAAAGAGGTGTTAAAGAAGAAGCTATTACAGCTTGAGAAGATTCATACGGATGAGAGTGAATCAAATGTGATGAGAAAAGTTCCACCTAAGGGAAAGTTTGAGTTCTGTCGATCATCTGCAGGAATGATAGTAAATACCACGTAGTTAGTAGGGGGAGAATTGTAAGGGAATACCGACATACACGGTACCGTCATTCTATATTTATCTAAAAAAAAGTAAAAAGTAAGTTGACAATAACTTGCATTCATCAACTTGCATGCAAGATGTTGGTTGCTATATAACAGCTTGTTATGCAAGTTGTCATATGGTGGAGGGTCTATAAATGAACCTCCCTTCCTCCTTTCTTAACATGTGTGCATATTAAATGTGCATGAGATGTGTGGTGCGTTTGAGAGTGAATTTAAGGGAGCCATTTTTGTGTGAGAGTAATTTTTGAGGTATTTTTAGAAAACATTTTCCTAAAAGGGTGAGTGACAAAATAGTGAGGATATTATCCTAGGGATAGTAAATTTGGGAAACACCTTATGTGTGAGTGCCACTATTTTGTTGTATTATTTTTCACTCTCTGTACCTGTTATTTTCACCAGTGGAAGTTTTATTTAAAGTTTGGCCCGTGGACGTAGTCAAATTAGAGGGTGAACTAGGTTAAATTTTTGCGTATCATTTCCTTCCTTATTTTACCTATGGGATTTAATTTACAATTTTTCCCAACAATTTGTTCACAACCAAGTATGCAAATTAGACAAAAACAAGCTCACTTCAAGATTATAACTCTTCATTCAAAGAAAACTCAAAACTCCACCTATTATGATCATAGTGAGCAACACTTCAATTAAAAAAAAAGAACTCAAATTAATAAAGCAAACCAAGTTCATATATATATATATATATAAAAGAAACCTCTTAAGCACATAGCAATACAAACACAAAAAACAAAAAGAAACATGTTCTCAGAGAAAGAATAGAAGTTCATATGATGATTTAAAAAGTCCATATGATGATTCAAATTACAAGCGAAATTATGAGGAAAAAAAAGAAAAGAATTGGTCGATGAGAAGAGAAGTAGAAGCGTGGAAAAGAAGAGCAATTTAATTGAATTTGAATTAAATAAAAAATAACCCAAAGAAAAGTCTAAATAAAAATAAGGAAACTTAGAACTTGTTTATATTTTTTAAATTGTTTTCAAATGATGGTATGTAATATTACCTGTAAAGTAAATGTTGATGTGTCAAAAGTTTCCACTTATGTTAGTGATTAAAAAACTAAATCAATTTGGTCAGTTTAATCAGAAAATTTTTAAATTATTTGTCGTTTGAGTTTAATTTTTAACTTTTTTGTTCAATTTATTTTAATAATTTTTGTTATTAAAATCTTATTAATTAATTAATTAGTCATTTTTTGAAAACTAATTAATTTTTATAAACTAAAATAAACTAATTAATTCTTATTGGACAATATAATTTTTCAATTAAACTTCAACTTTTTCGATAAGAACAATCTCCTTCAATCATATTTTAAATTCTTTAATTTTATTCGATCTTTAACTAGTTTTTATGACAGTGTAATAATTATTGAACTTTTAAACCTTAAATCTCCTTTTTTACCAGTTTAACTTGTCATTTGATTTTAAAAAATTGACTTATGTCGTGAGCTACAATGACACCATTAACTATATAATTAATGACAATCTAGTTTTGTAACAAACTAAAAGGTCGAACGTTTTAATGTTACTTTTAATAATTTTAGTTAGTATTATAAACTTAGATAAAGTTTATAATTTTAAATATAATATACCTTTTAAAAAATCATCAATCTAATATAGTAACTCACTTTCATCTCTATCCTCTTTCTAAGTTAAATGTCATACTTGTTTCTAATGTTGCAAATACTATACTGGACTTAGTACTAGATTAGGTTCTGGTACGGTACTGTATTGGTACTCAGTATCAAGTAATTTTTAAAATTTATGAAATAGTCTTTAAAGTTTTAAGAACTGCAAAATAGTCCATACTGTAATTGTACAATTGTATTGTATACTTTATAAGTTTACATCAACCATGTCTCAAAAAATCATAATAATAAATAATAATCACAATTAATATAAAATAACAATATTTTTTTAAAATATTTTACATATAAATAATAACCATAATTAATATGAAAAAACAATCATCATCATACAAATATAAAATTAAGAATAATACAAAGTATTTAAAATATTAAAATAATATAATTTCATCATATAATAAATAATTATTACATCAAAATTACAATAAAAAGAACAATAAATATCTTTAACTCTCAAACTATTACAATTTACAATAAGAGTTCGTGATGAGGAAACAATCAAATAGAAGTTAAACCCGAAACAAAAATATTTACAATTACATTACATATATAGAATTTAACATATACATCAAATATAAATAATATTAAAAGAAGATGAAAAATAAAAACCTAGAACGAAATTCAATCGTCTATGGGAGGATATCCGATATAACTGCACTGACCCTAGTTTTCATTTGATATAAAATTCTCATCAATGAGAGGAGCTTCATCATCATTATCATTTAAATTTAATGCACCAAATGACATGTCAATGCTTTCCTATCCAAGATTATCTTCCAATTCATTGACATCTATCAAACTCGATTCTTTAGAAACGCAATCCGCCAAAATATCAATATTATCAATGAAAATTCAGTTAACCTACTTGTGCCATTAAGACTTCTAGTGAACAATAAAATTTAATTATTAGAAAATTATAAGAAATTATATCAAAATTAATAATGATAATAACATACTTTTCCCAAAGCTTTAAATTTTAAGGAATAAAAACCAAATCATTCAACCTCTTATGCTCCAATCTATTCGTTTTCTTATAGTGGATAAATTCAAATGTGCTTCAATTTTGTTTATAGCTTGTTACATTCACATATTGACTTAAAATCTGAATTGCAAACCTTTTCAATTCTGGAATACCATTTTCGAATTGATCCTACTAAGAAACTATAAGTCGTAAGATAAAAAAGTAGCATTATAAAAAAAAGGTGATAATTAATATTCAACAAATAAGAAAAATGAAACAACTAATATCTGGAGAAAGTTTTTCTCTTTTTTGAGCTTAAGAGATCTTTCATTGCATCAATGCTAATAATTGTTGTAATAGTTAAAAGCATTCCTCTATTAACTTCAGCTTGCTTAGTAAGATCCGGTCT
>JANSVA010079130.1:0-11519 GCA_025504915.1 Erythroxylum reticulatum | reverse complement strand
ACTTAATTAGTCTAATCATGCTTTATTAAATAAATAAATAAATAAATAATATTTTTAAAAAAATTTCGGGGCTAATAATAATCAACAAGAAGGAATAGGCTATAATGAAACCTATGCTCCTCTAGCTAGATTAGAATCTATTAGGATTTTGCTTGCATATGCTGTTTGTCATGATATAAAACTGTTTCAAATGGATGTGAAAAATACATTTTTGAATGGTTTTATAGATGAAGTTTATGTAAAGCAACCTCCTGGTTTTGAAGATACTGATAAATCAGATCATGTCTATAGTCTTCGTAAAGCTTTGTATGGATTAAAACAAGCACCTCGTGCTTGGTATGATTGTCTAAGTTCATTTTTGATTGAAAATGATTTTATTAGAGGACAAGTAGATAAGAATCTGTTTAGAAAATGTATAAAAAATGATATCATTATAGCACAAATATATGTAGATGATATTATTTTTGGTGCAACTTATAAGAAGCTATGTTCGAGTTTTGAAAATCTTATGAAAAGTGAATTTGAAATGAGTATGATGGTTGAATTGAAATTCTTTCTTGGTTTACAAATTAAGCAAATCGAAGATAAGATTTTTATTCATCAACAGAAATACATCAAAGAATTGTTAGTCAAATATAAAATAGAAAAGGTTAAACCTATATTAACTCCTATGCATCCTTCAATCCTATTATTAAAGGATGAAGCAGGTAAGAAGGTTGATCAAACTCTTTACAGAGGAATTATTGATTCTTTACTTTACCTAACTGCAAGCAAACTTGATATATTGTTTAGTGTTTGTTTGTGTGCAAGAATTCAAGCAGATCCTAAAGAATCTCATTATATTGTTGTTAAAAGAATATTGAGATACTTGGTAGGTTCTACTAATCTTTGTTTAATGTATGAGAAAGGTAAAGATTTCATGTTAATTGGCTATTGCGATGCTAATTATGCTAAAGATAGAATTGATAAAAATAGTACAAGTAGAGGTTGTCACTTTCTTGGTCATAATCTTTTTTCTTGGTCAAGTAAGAGGCAACGTTCAATTGCTCTATCTACTGCATAAGTTGATTATATGTCAGCTGCAAGCTGTTGTTCATAGACGTTATGGATTAAGTATCAGTTGGAAGATTACACCATACAAGAAGATCAAATTCCAATCTTCCGTGAAAACACAAGTACTATCAATTTATCAAAGAATCCAATACAACACTCGAGGGCAAAGCATATTGAAGTTAGACATCATTTTATACGAGACTATGTATAGAGAGAAATCATCAGTCTACAATTTATTGAGAAGAATCAACAATGGGTGGATATATTCACTAAACCTTTGTATGAAAATAGATTCAAGGAAATCAGATGGAACTTAAATATGGTAATGTTGAATGACCATTCATCTGACACGTCATGACCCAGACGATTCATACAAGTAAAAGATGAAAAATCGTAAGTTTTTAAGTAAATAGTAACGGCAAGTTATGAACGGTAACTTTTCAAGAGTAGGATTAGAAGGAAATCTTCTCAAGATTCTAAAATACTTTCTACTCTGGAAGTTTCTTAAAATAATTTGAAACTGACTTGTTTAACATTCTCAACTAAGACGATTCGATACTCTGTTCTAACCTTCAAGTTCTTTTCATCTCATATTCTTACTTTTAGAGACTAACATCGCTACTTTGAGCGAAATACTTTTGTGTGTTTACTTTTTATTTGTTACAGATTACAAATAGAGCAATCACTTATCTATAGGTGACACGTTGATTTTAAATCATTAAAGGAAAATCAGATGGACATTGAACTAGAGGTTGAAGCAGTAGGCTGGAAAACTTCTTTAAGGTTCGTGAAAAGGTCTATTTGAATGAGATATATGAATTTTAGAAGAATGTAAAGGTGGTGGATGACACCTTAGTATCAATGGTAGATGGATTATCGGTTATTGTGATGCAAAATACTATCGAAAAGGTCAGTGGGTGTCCTAGTATTGGACTAAAGCTATTTAGCAATATAAACTGGATTACTCAAGGTCGTGTAGATAGAATGCACATCAATCGACAACTCTATAAAAGTAGTGATCCAGAAGTTAAGAAGGCAGCAACCCTTGTTCCAAAGGCTAGGGTTCTACACTCACTGCTTCTTCACTATGTTCTACCAAGATTAGGCTAGAAGGATGCTATGACAGTGAATGATGAACATTGTCTGTATCCCCTATTGACTCATCAACCTATTAATCTTCTGTACTTGATTTTAAAGTATATGATGAAGTCGAAAGGAGATTCTAGCTCTTTACCGTATGGAATGCTATTGACAAGGATTTTTAAAGAGTCAAGAATGCTTCTTAACAGAGGTAACAGGGTAAAGATGGATGTGAAGAGCATTATTAAAGCCACAACTATTCACAGAATGGGGATAAAGTTTGATGATGAGGTGGATAAAAATTTTACATCGAAAGAAAAATCTGAGGGGGCCACCTTTAAGTGAAACAGTTTGTCATTAGAGCTTAAAATAGAACACGGAAAGCACTCAGGATTCCAAGCTAACACAATCCTAGCATTCGAAGCATGGTTTACATTACTATGAGAAAGCCATCTAAGAAATAGGGAGGAGAAAACATTATTCAAATAGGAAGGAGACCTAATCCTAGATTTAATCAAACAAACAAAAGAAACCGATAAACTCTTAAGACAAGCATGTATTGCTAATTATTTTTTAGGGTTGTTAAGACCCCTAACATTCTAAAAAAAATAATCCATTAACACAAAACCAGACATCTCCTACTTCTATTTCCTCCTAGACTTCTTGCTTTTCCTCACAATAAAATCCCCCTCTACCCCCCCATACCAGGATAAGAACCAATTCAGAAATAGGAGAGGAAGGAATTATACCTACTTGATTAACAGCAAGAAAGTTTGGATCTTCGAGGTCTCTTCTTGATTCATCTTTCTTCTATTGATCCTTACTTAGGATTGAAGGACTACTAGCAGTACTTGCATCTTTATCAACTTATTTTGATATCTCATTATGATGATCCATCTGTTAGAGACCTTGACCTTGACATTGCTTAATTTGAACCTCTGCAGTGCTAATCTCCTTAGTACTTAGAACTGTCTTCTCTGAGATTAATTCATGTTCCTTCTCCTACAGATTTAGAATATTTGGTATCTTCTCCTTTCCTTTCTCCAACTACTGTTGTAATCCAGTCTCTAACACTCTCCCTATAGGTGCCCATTCCTTCTTTTGAGCATGATGATCAGGTCTCCACTCATACTCAATCCTTATTTCCTTAAAAATTATTTCCCCTTCCTCATTGTAAGTGGCTAGTTGGAAGGAAGATGCCCAACTTTTCTATAATTCTAACTCCACAAACATCCTAACATACACTATCCTAGACATCCTAGCCGTCTGAGTATCCATCAGGAGAGGTTGTCCCACAGCACTTGCAATTCTTCCCAACCCTTCCGTATTCTAGTATTCTACTAGAATATTGTGAAACCTACCCCACATTGGGGAAAATCTAACATCTTCTTGTCCCCCCTCCCCCCATTCAGACTCCATTTACGTAGAAATAAGGGCTTACCTTGGATATGCTGAGGACCCTTTTCCAACATCAATTTCAATCCTATCTCTAAATCAAACTTAAACAAAAAAATATTTGATCTAGTAATCAGAGTTTCCTTTAGCCCAAACTCTACCCAATATTTTGCTAAAGCTCTCCGAACCACTGGAAAAGTAGGTTGCTTTCTTATGAAAAAACCTATCAAAGCTAACCTAAAATGTGCAGCTCCCTTCTTCGCTAACTTTGGAGGTGGGATGACATAGATCTGATCCTCCTTATCCTTTGGGAGATAGTAGGTTAAAGCTTTATCATCTATGGAGTCCACCATACCATCTGAAACAATAGACTTCTATAATCTAGTGTTCACCGAAGTTTTAATCTCAAGGGATTGGGAAGAAATTTCGGGAGTAGTCTCTTGCTGGCCAGTAGAACCGCCTTCAACTATGAGGGATTTAGTCATTAAAGAGAGCTAGTTAGGGTTAATGGCAAGGGGTGTTTTCAAAGGTGGATCTTTAGTCAAGGAGGGATGATGGTGTTTAGGTCGGTGTTTTGGTTTTGGGTTTGATTAGGGATTTCAAAGGAAGATTTTTGGTTGGAGAAAGGGGTAAGGATAGGTAAAGGGGAAAGAGGGGTTCAGGGCTAAGGAGGGGAAGAAGACGAAGCCATAGAGAAGGATCTATAACCCACCTGGATCTCGCAAGTTATAGGTCTCTTGCGCTAGCGCTCGCACTCGCATTCGTCGCACTTATGGCAGATGTCTCTTTGTTTGATTATCTAATTTAAACTAATTTTTTAGATTATTAGATTTAGTTTAATTTTACAATAATTCAATTTTATTTAAATAAAAAATTATAAAATAAATTGCTTTTGAGTTGATAAAAATTAAGTTACTCTTGTTCTTATTCATATCTTAAATGGTTTTCTTTAACCAAACTTTTTATATTAGAAATAGTTTTCTTCAAAAAGAAACTTTTTAATAATCTCTATGCAGGTATGTAGTTTTTTTTTTCTATAAAGAATAAAGGATTAATCCATATTATAACTTAATGTTAGACTTTATGTTCAAAAATTAAACATGATCAAATCACGAGTTCAATGAAAAAATAAATATTTTAGAGTTTTTTTAATCAAATCTCAATAATTAAATTACTTGAAAAATATGAATCATATAATAAAGGAATAAAACCTAATTTGAAATTCCTACAGAAACTTTTTCTAAAATCATTTTGATATGTCAACCACGAGTTGTTCAAGCGTCTAGCCTCGAATTGTATCCACTGAGTAGAGAAAAAGAAACTCAACCTTTGAAGAGGAATGAACAAGATTCCTAGCTCCTTTACATGTCATAACTACCCAAATATTAAGAATATCAAATTTGTTTGACTTCACCTATTCATGAATGATTATGATTTATAACTTATCCTCTTTATCGTCCAATATTCCAATTAGACAAAGTATAGATATAGTGAGTACTATTTTTGAATCCAATTTTGTTCATTCTTGATAATTGCTAATTGATTTATAATTGATATTAGAAAATACCTTTTCAAATATCAATTCACTCTAGCTAGAAAATTCCTTAAATTAATACTAATTAAAAACAGTGAAATATTCTCTAATTACTTTAGAGTTAAAAAATCTTTTATGGACTTACTTAACTATCTATATATGGTCTATACTATATTTAAGTACTACCGACTGAGCTATCCTAAATAAGATGGGTCATAAGTAGCATCAAAAGATAATAATTCCTACATAAGATACCTTAGTAATTTGAAGTCTAAAGATTAATTACATAACTATTATAATAAGGAAATTCATAGACATATAAGTAATATTTCATTTGTGATCTTCATAATCGAGTTAGTTCAATCAAATTAGTCTCTAATAAGTATCCATATGTTTATTTAAGTGTCTACATAATTTAACTTATTAGATCAATTACTTTTTTCATATAAAAGAACTATAATGTGTACTAGTTTTATCGGTTCATTTATATCCCGTCTTAATGAAATAATAACTACGAACAATTTAAGAATAATACATAAATGTAAATTGAATCATAATTATTTTCTTATCATAATTGCAATTCAGTAGTAATTATTATGAGTATTTTATCTTTAATATTAAAACATCAAATGTAATTAGCAAAATACATAAAGATAAAGAATTCCTTTATTAACTAAAATATAATTTCATAAATAAAATTGCAGCTAACCGATTAGCTTCAAGTGTATAAACTAACAATCTCTTAATTACACTAAAGCTAATCGCCTATGTATCTAATACCATGTCCATCCATATATTGATCATATTTTTTTATGAGATAATGACTTAGTGAAAGGATCTATAAGATTCTCTTTAGTAAAAACTCACTCTAATGATACGTCTTTCCGCTCCAATATCCCCCTAATCAAGTGAAACTTCCTGAGTACATATTTGGACCATTGATGAGACTTTGGTTTGTTTACCTATAAAATGGCACCATTAACATCATAGTATACCTAGATTAGCACTGCTACGAACTACTCGAAGTTCAGTGATGAACTTCACGATCTAAACCACTTTCTTTGCCACCTTTGATATGGAAATACGCTCTGCCTCAGTCGTAAAATCCATAATGGTTGGTTATTTTGAACTTCGAGCATACCATATCACCATTCAGAGTGAACATATACCTTAACTGTGATTAGAGATAGCAATAGGGCTCAGGTTAACCAAGCCTTAGGCTTATTTTTTGAAAGGCCTGAGGCTCGACAAGTAATAGCAAGCTGAGGTCGTTTTGATATTTTAATTTAAAAACCAAGTTGAGCCTGAGCTCGGGTCAGGTTACCTAGGGTTGCCCTTTATAGTAGGGTCGGGTACCTCTAAACTCCTAATTCAGCTCCTCTATATACCAAGAAAATATATTTAGTCTTTTTCAAGTCATCTAAGATATTTTTCACAATTATCTAGTGACCATCACTATGATTGGCTTAAAACTTGCTTATTATGCTCAAAACATAAGAGACATCTAGTCTAGTACATAACTTCACATACATGATTGATCAAATTGTTAAGATGTATGGAATATAATCCATTTTAACTCTCTTTTCTTGTGTCTTAGCACATATACTCTATGAGAGAGAAATCTCATACGACTTGGGTAAGAATCTCCTCTTGGAATTCTCCATGCTAAACCTCATTAGCACTTTGTCTATATACGTGAACTGGGATCAACCAAGCAACCTTGTTGATTTATCTCTATAGATCTTTATTCCTAGAATATTGATTGATTCTCTTATATCTTTATGGAAAATTTCTTGGATAACCAAATCTTTACAAATTGAAGCATTAGTATGTTTTTTCTTATTAGCAATACGTTATCTATATATATCATTAAGAAAATGACTTCACTCCCACTAATTTTATTATAGACAAATGGTTCATCTATATTTTTAAATAAAATTAAACTCTTTAATTGTCTCATTAAAATGAATGTTCTAACTTCATGATTCTTGCTTAAGTCTGTAAATATACTCTTACAACTTACATAATTGATTAGGAAATCTCTTGGATTGAAAACTCTCAGGTGTTTTATATACACATCCTCAAGAAAATTCTCATTGAGAAAAGTTATTTTGGTATCCATCTTCCAGATTTCATAATCATGATAAGAGATTATAGCCAATAAAATCCTCATGGATTTAAGCATAGTTACTGGGGGGAAATGTTTCATGAAAATCAACTCTTTGTTTTTATTTGTAACCTTTAAGCCACTAGCCTTGCTTTGTATGTATGTATATTACCATTCATGTCACCTTTTCTTTTAAAAAACCACTTGCAATGTCATCAAGAGGATCCACCAATGTTCATACTTGGTTAGTATATATGAATTCCATTTTAGATCTCATGGCTTCATTTCAATTTAAAGAATCTATGTTAGACTTTTTTTCTTTAAAAGTAATAGGCTCATCATCAATGAGTGATACATTGTCTTTCCCCTTTTCAATGAGTAGATCTAATTTAATGGGGAGAAGATGTATCCTACTAGTTCATCATAGACTGTGTTTCTCTTAAACCTTTGATTGTACATTATATGTATCAACTTGAGGTTCTTATTTGATCTAGATGTGAATTTATGATTTTTGAACTTCTTTAAGTTTTACCTCATTCTCATTACTTTCTATAAGAATAAATTCCTGTTCTAGGAATATAACATGTCTTGATACAAACACTTTTTTGCACAAAAGGATGGTAAAATTGATGCTCGAAATTCTCTTTAAGATACCCCACAAAATTGTATTTATCTAATTAGCTTGTGTTGAGCAAGTTTTATATAATAATAAACTCTTAATACCACAGGTATACGAATCTTATCTTATTGTATCAAGGATATAGTTCCCACGAGGACTATTAAACACCTAAACAACTAGAAAAGAACTTTGTCTAAGATACCAAAAATTGATGTGAATTAAAATAAATGATAGAAATTAAAACAAATAATAAAAAAAATGTAAACGATAAAATAATTGAGATGCTAGTGAAATTGACATTGGTCAAAGTTTAAGACTTAGGAACTATTCTATCCTTATTTTATTTGCCTTTCTCTTGTTGATTCAATTTATGCTTCACCCTAGATTTCCTAAGATTCTAAGTATTCTCTCTTAAGATCTAATCAAGTAACTTTAATTGAATATGATATTGATAGAGTTGTAATCTCTTATTTCACAAAACTATTCCTAACTTATTCAATTAGATCTGAAGCAATCTATTGGATAATTAATTTTACAATTAACATCTCTCTTTATTTGTTTTTTAATCTGATAATTTTAGGTCTATTGTGTTACCAACTCTCGTTTCTCACCTTAAAACTAATAAATTCATTCACTTTCTTAATATGTTTTCATGTATATATATGATAATTATCACAAACATTCATCAGTGTATTGGATTCAACAAGAATTAAGGTTCACAAAATAATTCCAAAATAATCCCTAAATATGAATTTAGAAATCCATAATCATGTTATATATGATAGAAATTCAAATAAACGTTCAAAACTATGAAAGAAATAAAGGAAAAAGAATGAACTTCGATTTAATTCTTGATCTGGATTGCTAGAATTTATCTGAAGCTCTTATTTGATCCTTCTTTTTTGCTGTGCTTTGATGTAGAGGCTGCTGCATCTTTTAGTGTTTTTCATGTTCTTTATAGTGTTTGAGGGTTATAGGATTGTGTCTAGGTTTCCCCACTTTTTTCGGTTCCAAAAATGGCCCTAAACCTTTAAAACTTGAAAAAACTCACACCTAGAAACACCATACACAATCATGCCCAATATTGTTGATTCCTCTTTGGCACGATCGTGGATAGTGGCACAGTCATAGTAGGGAGCCATATAGCATCCTTATACTTCACCATGCATGATCATGTTAATCCTTCATGCATTTAACAACTTCTCTATTCTTCAATTTCCCTATTCCAAACACTCATAAGCACATCAGACACCTCTTGAAACATAAAATTAAGATCAAATTCATGCTCTAAACCACTCAAATACTAAGACCATATACAAACACCACAATAACATAATTCTAAGCATATGCATAAGTTAATCATCTAATAAAAACTTTAAAACACACTTAAACACCTAGACGAACATACTATGATCTACACCTATCAACATACCCACATTTAAATATTTGCTTGTCCTTAATAAAAAATAGAAAAGACAAGTAAACCAAAACACAAAAGCACATAATCACACATTCATGCACAATACAATAATGGTATAATGGCATCAAATTTTATGGAATTAACTTAACCTCAAACATCAATCACTCAAAATGCACCATACTAAATTACTCATTTCTTGTTTAAGTGCTTTGATTTAAATATACATGTCAATCAAAATATTACCACCCTATTCATACACCTATGGCACTTATACGTATGCATTTATAATTGTTGATTAATTAAAAAGTTAGAGTATCATTAAGTAACCTTTCATGAAAATTCTTACTATTTTTAAAATATCAGTCGGTTTATTATTATAACACCATTTTTAGATTTTCTATAATGATAACCTAGTCTTTTGATATAAAGGCAAACATCTTGTCATGAATGTCCTCCCATTATTCAACTAGGTCATGTTTTTTATTTAGCTTGGTTAGAGTCTCATTCTAGACTTTTGATATGAAGATAAATATTCTGTCATAAATGCCCCCAGTTACACATCTATATCACATTCTCAACTTGCTGCCAACCTTATTCTTAACCTAATTTTCATAAAAAGGGCAAACGGAATAAGAATTTATTTAGCACATTTTTCTTTTCTTTTCTTAAATTTCTTAGCCTACCTCATTTCTTTTTAGTCAAACATTCTCATGAAAGGGTACTAATAATGCTGACTTATAATTATAAACATATATAAACAAATTTCCTAACGTGAAAGAATTGGTGTCATATCCAAATTAACATACATATTCATCCCAAAGAAACTTAAAAAACAAAATTCACAAGTTAATATGTCTTTACAATTTAAATGACCATTTTTAAAGCTAAACTTATTAAGAAAAGTACCTATTGTTTGAAAAGTATGGGTTGAAGTACAAACTTTGATCTTATCATCCATACACTAAAGTCTAAATAAGTGATTAGGTTGTCAAAGCCCCAAAAATTAATTCTTAGTCTCTAACTTCTTATAATAGTCATGCAACCAGGTCTCATCCCAATAGAACTAAACACTAGTTTTTTAATTTCAAATGATAAAATAAAGCGGGTAGTTTTTAATGAATGAATTCACTAACTAAAATTAACAAAAGATCAAATTTAATCAACTAAATATAAAAAAGAAAAATTCAAAAATTATTTACTCTGATTGAAAGGAAAGATCTCATCTAATTGTAACATTGATCATCGGTCTAAAAAGAATATTTATCATAATTCAAGCAATTAGTCCAAAACATATTAGGATAGTCGTAATAAGCCTTTAATTTTCCTAAATTATTTAGGTTCAAACCCATCATCCAAACCAAAACTTGTCATCTGTTGACTGGATGTGATAACACTCCATATCAAATGAATAGTAGCAATAACCTTAGTGAAAAAGAATAAACCCTAAATTAAATAATTAAGATAGTTGCAATTATTCAACTTAGTTTTCTTGTTTATCATAAGTTAATTATGTAAATTCATAAATAACCTATTTACTACTTGTACCAATCCTTCATGACAATTACAGATCATTGAATTCATGGATAACAATAGAATAATCAACATTAAATTAATTTGTCATATTAACCAATATTAATCATTCATCAAACATAAGAACTAAAAACGACAAATACTTGAATTAAAACATGAATAAAAGTTAAGAAACAAAACCTCACAAGGTTACAACTAGATTTTGGAATACCTTTAACTTAGAATAATTGAGTTTAGCCATACATGACTTTATTTCCAACACCAAACATAGAAGAGAAATAAAGAATTGAGAGAAAAGTAATAAGAAGAACGATTGATTCATTGGAGAGGTGAGGAACGTCCCTTTTATAATGGTTTCCTACTCTAAATCATTTTTATGGGTCGGGTACAATATACTGAGTTTTGGTACTGGGTTTAAATACCAGTCAGTACCGGCCCGTTTAGTAGTACCAGTTAGTATTCAAAACATCGACCGAATATTAGCTGGTATCGAAAATTTTTAAAAATTGGAGAACTTTTTTGCAAAATTTTCAAAATTTCCCTCCCTCCCTCCTACCCCCTTTTTAAAAAAGTTTTAAAATAATAATAAATATTGTTTTACTAATAATAATTATAAATTAAATAAAACATAAAATAAATTTATTTTATTTTATTACTAATAAATTATGTTTATTAAAATTTATTTTAATATTTTATTTAATATCTATTAATAAAGTATTAATAAAAATATTTTATTTTTAAAATAAATAATTTAAAAATTATTATTTATAAACTGATATTT
>JANSVA010079119.1:0-11520 GCA_025504915.1 Erythroxylum reticulatum | reverse complement strand
TTTTAGGTGAATTGCCGGACCATGGAACTATGTGCGAGCAGTAGAAGAAGGTCTACAATTGATGTCGCCAGCCATCAACCTGTCGTGCCTCTCAGCCATGGAAGTGGATGCCCCTCCGAACGTTGATCATGGGCTAGTGTCAGACATGGGTGGGGCAGTTGCTAAATCCTCTGTGGCAAGCTTACCGGGCTCGTAGAACTTGTCGATTTGGGGTTGCTTCTTCCTTCATCTCTTGTTATCATGATTAACAACCCCATCATTTGTTGGAATTGTCGGAGGCTGGTAAGCGAGATTTTATTCCTAGTGTGAAAGAACTAAAGCGCAAACACAAGCTTGGTATGGTATTCTTGCTGAAAACATATATTTCGGGATCTCGTGCTGCACAGGTGTCTCGACTCCTTGGGTTTGACAAGGTTGAACTAGTGGAGCCTGTTGGGTTTGCTGGAGGTATCTAGGCATTGTGGCATTTGGGTTTGCTGGAGGTATCTGGGTGTTGTGACATTCTTCTTCCTATAACATTTCTATTCTACATACACATCGCCAGTGCTTGACACTGATGGTGCATGGTCCACAGGAGTGTGAGTGGGTGTGTTCTGTGGTCTATATGAGCCACATCAGCGCAGTCAAGCCTACCCTCTAGAATTACCTCTATGAAGTGAGTTCAGGTATTCCCCTCCCCTGACTAGTCATTGGGGACTTTAACAAGTATCTTCATCCGTCTGAAAAACGGGGTGGATAATTTGATGGGCGTAGAGTGAACCTATTTAACTCTAGAATGAGTGATTATGGACTCCAGGACCTGGGCTGTCAGGGTGCACTGTATACCTTTGCACGGAAAGGCCAAGGCATATTCACTACTCATGTCTGCCTAGATCAAGCTTTATGTAATGCGTCCTGCCAAGGCATATTCACTACTCATCTCTCTTCCCGGAAGCTTTCGTGTCTCATCTGCCACGAACAGTTTTTGACCACAATCCCATCTTGCTAAAATTCCAGAACTCTATTCCGCCCCTAGCATCAAGACCATTCCATTTTCAAGCTGCACGGTTTCTCCACGAGGATTTCCCTCGAGTAGTCAGGGAAGCGTGGGTTCCTCGCAACACTGTATCTAGGACACTATCCAGGTGGTGACTTATGTCGCCTAAGTATTCAACACATCTGTCTTTGGTAATATCTTCAGCGTAAGCGACTTCTGCTGGCAAGATTAAAGGGTTTTCAATCTTATTTGAGTAATCGTCATTCTGCTTCCTTGGTGGCTTTCGAAGAATAATTAACTGAGGAATACCAAACAGTGTTACGGCAAGAGGAGCTATTATGGTTCGAGAAATCTATAATCCAATGGCTCCAGGAGGGGGACAGGACCACTGCATTCTTTTATGCCATTACACTTGCTCGCAAGAAACGAAACCATATAGACAAACTACGTTTACGCATGGGCGTATGGACCTCGGACCTAACTGCTATTAAAAGAGAGGTCCTCTCTTTCTACCAGGATCTTTTTTGCACCACAGTACCCATATCATGGGGATGGCAACTGGGTGTCAATGGTTTTCTCCCGGAGGAGGCCTGTGTAACCCTACTTAAGCCAGTGGATCCGGCGGAGGTCCTAAGAGCAGTCCACTCTATGAAACTTTATAAATGCCCGGCCCCAGATGATCTCCAGCCTATCTTCTATAAGTCCTTCTGGCAGGATGTGGGTGGATCTATGATCAAAATGGTGTAGCAAGCATTTGTTCGTGTGTGGGGGTGCCTCAGCATATTTCCGATACGCTACTTATCCTTATTCCAAAGGACGACAATTCGGTGACTATTAATCAATACCGTCTGATTAGTTTGTGCAATGTGATCTATAAAATCTTGACAAAGATTATAGTTAACCGGGTCTGGCCGTTTCTAGTAACCCTGATCAACCCTGTTTAAGCAGCTTTTATACCGGGACGCAAAGCTTCAGATAACATATTCATCACTCAGAAGGGAATTCACGTAATTAGGAGCCTAAGGAAGAAGGGAATGGCAGTGAAAATTGATTTAGCCAAATCCTATGATAGAGTTAATTGGGACTTTCTCCGAAAGGTGTTAGTGGACTTTGACTTTCCCCTCCTCTCTATTAATCTGATTATGGGATGTGTCTCCAGCTCTATGTTATCCATTATCTGGAATGGCCAGAGGCTTACAGCATTTAAGCCCAACAGAGGAATTCGCTAGGGGGATCCCCTCTCTCCGTACCTGTTTATACTATGTATGGAGAAATTATCGGGGTGGATCACACAAAAGGTCGATGACGACTAATGGAAACCCATTCGCACATTTGTCAATGGCCCTAACATCTCTCATCTCCTCTTTGCTGATGATGTTCTCCTCTTTGCACATGCATCGTGGCGCCAAGCTAGAGTATTACACCGTACTATGATCGAGTTCTGCCAAGCATATGGGATGCAAGTGAACAATGCCAAGTCTAAAGCTTTTATCCCTAGCCAAGTTGGTCGGAGGAAACGGGACATGATCTTATCTGCCTTGGATATCCCCCCTCACATCGATTAGAGACTTATCTTAGTGTGCCTCTTTGTACCCAACGGCAGACTAAGACTGATTATATGGGGATTCTCGATAAGATAAAATCTCGCCTGGCTGGGTGGAAGGGCAGGCTTTTGAATAAAGCGAGAAGGGCAACATTAATCCAATATACCATCACATCTATTCCCATTTATGCTATGCAGTCCACTTGGCTTCCCCGGACCGTGTGTGATGAGATCGATAAACTCACGAGGGGCTTTCTGTGGGGCCAACTAAGGCATCGTAAAGGGGTTCCTCTCCTTCCCTGGAATACGGTGACCACACCTAAAGTATGTAGTGGCTTAGGTGTGTGGCAAGCTCGAGACTCTAATACCGCTCTGTTGGGGAAAATATGCTAGGACATCTTCATGGAGCGGCCTAGTCTATGGGTTCAAGTACTCCACTCTAGATATTTGCTTGGCCAGGACTTTATGACTTACAACCCTCATTCAACGGCTTCAGTAGCATGGAAAGGCCTCATGAAAGCTATGGCTATCCTCAAAGATGGATTTGGCTGGCATATAGGCGATGGGCACAACATCCTTTTTTGGCACGAAAAATGGCTATTTGACAGACCACTTATGTCATTTGTAGGGCAAATCCCTCCCCATCTTATTGACCTTCGTGTTGGAGACCTCCTCTCTTCACTCACTGGGTGGAATTGATCTCCTATTGAGGGCTTGGTCCCCTTAGAGTACTGTGAGCGCATCCGGGCAATACCATGTCCACTTACTCATCATGGACCCGACTGTCATATTTGGTATGGTAGCTCCACTGGCGTGTACACCACTCGGGGTGGGTATGACTTTATCACGAGTGTACCATCACTTGATGGCCCAAGGGGTTTGCGATGGATTTGGACACTTCGAGCGGCGTAAAAACATAAGATGTTCTTGTGGAATCTACTTCTCACCAACGAAGTTAGATATGAGCGAGGCATTTGTCCCTCACCTCTTTGTGGGCTGTGTGGTGTGCATACGAAAAGTGTTCTTCACTTATTACGCGATTGCCCCCAAGCCAAGCGACTTTGGGATTCATTGCAAGACCAATGGCCGGATAACTTCTACCACGAGCAGCGTACCTTCGCTTGGCTTAAAGCAAATTGTGTTCAAAATGCTCGGGACATCCACTGCCTAGGGCACTTTATTATCACATGCTAGGTTATATGGTGCACCAGAAACAAGCACGTTATTAAAGGTGAATAAACCGCTTGGCATGCGTAGATCCATCAGGTAAATGTGTTGTTTAGGGACTATCTTGCTTCCTTCGATGTTGCCTCACAGGGGCAACCTACACCCCATCCCACGCTCCTTGTTACGTGGGTTCCCCCCACTCGGTGGCTCAAACTTAAAGTAGATGAGAGTGTTAAAGGAAGCTTTGGCCAGGCAGGGATCGGCGGCCGGATTTAGGATAGTCAAGGTAATTGGCTAGCGGGTTTTTCTTGTGGTGTTGGGATCACCACCATTATGGTATGGGCTAGCCTTTTCCAGAGAGTATCATTGCGATGGTCTTATGACTGAGTTTGATTCCATGGAAGCGCTGCGTTTTCTAGCCCTCCCCTTGGATGATTTACTATTCCATCCCCTTATTAGTCTGATATATGATATCCGCTCCTATCTGGAAGGGGCTCCAAGGTATAACATCACCCATTTTCTTCGAGAAGGTAATCAATGCATCGATTTCTTAGCTCACTTGAGTTCGAGTAGCATCTGTGAGGAGAGTGTCTGGCACAATCCTCCTCCTGGTATAAGTAACCATTTGGGCACTGATGCACAAGGGGTAGCGTTTAGTCATTAACGCTTATTTGTAGCTTCTGATGTAACAGGAAAAATACATCATCCTATGAACACACAACTATTAGAACTCCAAACGGTCACTATCATGCCCTTGCTATCCTCGATTTTATTGATATTTGCATCCAAGATTCCATTTAAAAGCCTCAGATCACTTTTTATAAGCATTTTTGTGATTTTCCACAGATCAAGATACAATGTCAATTTTGTTGACAAATCACAAATACTCTTTGGAATAGAGATACAAAATTCTATTCAGATTATCGGTAATACTCTTCTCCATCTCCAACCTAGTTCAAAGAGGCGCTCTTAATCTTTGGGGAAGGGAAACTGTCAAAGGACATCCAAGATTCGTCAAATAACACTAATTCCGAAGAAACATCATTTAACATTATTGGCGATGTAGAAACAATGGTAAGGTATCGCATACGTAGTGTTCTTGGTTCTTTACTCATGAAATCATAAAAAGAAAATATTAACAAATGAGTTCTAAACTTCCAATGTTATGTAAAACAATATGTAACCTGGTCCTGGAGATTTTGAGAAACTAAGAGGAAGTACTGTTAGTATGGCCATTATATCTTTGTAATTACTAATTTCATATATAGTCGTTATATATATTTGTAATTATTATATAAACAGCTTTCTCTAATTACGATTACAGCTAGCTAGTCAATTTGTCTATTTAAGGAGTATATACTTTTCCATTTCTAGGATAATCTTCGAGCTAATAATTAGGGATGTATAATCAAGTTTATTCCCTATTTAAGGGAAAGACTCTTAATAAAAGCATTCATTCAGCAAAATTGACATGGTATCAGAGCCCACTCTCTGAGTTCTTAAATTCTCTATTTTTTCTTTTTTTTGGGTTTTATTGATCCTATTTGCAGATCAATATGTGGGGTTCTTTTGCTTAGTGGATTTTGTGGTTATTGAAAAACACGAAGGGGTAGTTTCACAAACTTTCCGATTCGTTTCTAGTAAATAAAAAAGTAAGAAAAATTAAGAGAACCAAAAAATAAATTAACACCGAAACTTTGGTAATGCAGTTCGACACATCTTCCCTATGTCTACGGAGCCCTTACCCAACTTAATAACTTTCATTGAAATACAATAGATTTATCCGAGGCTTTACTGAATTGACACTACTCAACCCTTGACACTATCTCTTAACCTCACTTCCTGTGAAAGAATTTTACACCTAATAGTATGACCACCTTGTACTAACCTCGACAGAGGATTTTCTCAATCAATCTTCTAACGAAAGAATAATGAACAAATAACTCAAGTGATTAAAATAATAAATAACAAAAACTAAATACATTTGAGATAGAAAAGGACAACTTCCTGATAAGTTCCACTCTACTGAAATAGATCTGGAAGTCATCGCAACAAAAATGGGCTGATTCACATAAACATCAGTATTAATTCACAGCTGCAGGATGAAGACGCCAGGTATAACAACCCACGCAAATAACCCAACTTTCCTTCAGCCTCAATTTTAAGTTGGTCTCACACTCATGATTTTCGACAATTTACCAAAAGAAGATTAATAATTCACCAACGTAGACATATCCACAACCAATCAATTAATGCTAAGATTCCAACTAAAAAATCACTTACACAAGCCTTCCTACACAAGCCTTCATTGCTACAAATCTGGAAATCAAGCAATTACCCATGTAAGAAGAGAGATCAATCATGTAAGCAGTCCATTAGCCTTTTACGAAACCCATATTGTATATATATCAAGACATAACACCCACTACAATGTTTATTTCCAAACACATTGTTCTGCTTTCACTAACTCCTATCTCTCTCACACACACATCCACCAAGTTGTCGCACCCATACACAAGATACGTTCTTGAGCTATATCTAATCACATGCGCCACAGTCGTGGTTTTGTTCATAGACACATAACACCCACTTTTGAGATTCACAGCAGCTATACCCCCTTTGACGTTTATAACACAAACTCAATTAATTAAAAAGAGTCCACCTTGACCACGCAATAACAATTGTAAATGCATCAAAACTCAACAGCCAATTGATGCATTCCACACCTATGCCACGCACGTTCATAACTTCAATTTACTGCATTGGTCAATTAGCAATAGACTTCTACTGTTAATAGAAGATGTGAGCAATACTTAGTTTTTGGAGATTTTACCATGGATGCAATCTATCAACCAATGAGAGTCCCACTAATACGAATCCATCTAATTTATTCATGTGTCCAGCCATATAATAATTCCAATATCAACGTGTCTTATGTGTCCAATTAAAATGTCAAAATTAAATAAAAGATACATATAATATATCCTAACAATCTCCCCCTTTTTCACATTTTTGTCACAACTTTCCATAAATAACCATAATTGGACATATAAAGATGAATTCACAATGCTCCCCTTTAATCAAACATCAAGTTCCAAAGAACTTTACAATTATCCAATCATCTAAATTTCTCC
The DNA here is from genome assembly GCA_025504915.1 of Erythroxylum reticulatum. Taxonomy (NCBI): domain Eukaryota; kingdom Viridiplantae; phylum Streptophyta; class Magnoliopsida; order Malpighiales; family Erythroxylaceae; genus Erythroxylum; species Erythroxylum reticulatum. The sequence goes on along the minus strand of JANSVA010079119.1, from coordinate 4,700 downwards.
CCCTTGGAACAAAAAGATGCTAAAAAGCAAGATGAATAGTCACACATATATCTTGAAATCTCCCCCTGAATGGAACATTCACCATAAACAATCTGATGTCTCCTCCTTTGGACAAAACAGTATCAAAATGTATAATTATACTAGCGGAAGAATTATAAGCACGTTAATAAGACAAATTACCACCATTTAAAACACTAAGAGATATGCTCGAAAGAGAGAAAGATATTCGAGAGAGATCCATACTGATAAGAGAGTTGAGGAGTCTTCGGTGGAGTCAAATAGAAGTCACAATGCAAACTATTAAAAAGATGAGACGAAAAACTAAAGATCTAAAAAAACAATTCTTTTCTTTTCTTTTCTTTTTTATTTCGTTTCCTTTTTTTTAACAACATAAAAAATACTTCAAAAATGTAAAGCACACAGTCCCTGTGCCCCTCGAAGAATTTCAAATTTGGGCTTATTCCTCGTCACATTATCTCGATCATTGGTTTCTTCTTCTGAAGTAACTGTCTTATCATCTGTTTGACCAGTTGCTTTATAAGCAGTAACTAACTGTGAATCTAGACAAGTTCTTGTTTTTCCTTCACAATGTCTTTGTGTCTATAATTGATCCTTTCTAATCCAAGTGTGCTTCAGTAATATGGGTTGCCGCTGGAAATTTAATAGAGAGTGTCTAAATTTTTTATTCTGACCCTTTTGAATCATCATTTGTAACATCTTGTAGCATCTCGACCTTATGTGCCTGATAACTCTGCAAAAATGACACGTCAATATAAATCTTCGATTCTTTCTCGATATTTCTTCTTCTCGGATAGATCTGAACATATTATTTTTCTCCTCATTCACTTTAGAGCATTCACCCTTATAGTCAATGCCTTAAAGATCTCCTTTAACTTTACCAATTTCCAACAATGTTTATAGCTTTTCGGTACCTCCATTTAACATTCCCAATCCCTTTTCGGTACTTACTAATTTCATTATAGCTTCACCAAGCTCATTTGATGTCAACATTAAATTCTTTTCTAACTCTTAGATGGTGTTCTTCATGGAGAGATTCTCTTCCTTCAATCTTTCATTCTTTCTACAAATTTTCACCCATTTTTTGTACATTAATTGGTAAGCCTTGTAAATGTTCTCCATTTTATCACTTGAACCACTTTCATCACTATCATAATCTAGGATCGAGCTTTCAGCTGAGTCGTTTGCATTTTTCCCAAAATTTTCAGATTTACTCACTTTTTCATCTTCATTTACTTCCTTCTTGGTTATTGTTAAATAAGTAACTGGACTTTTGCTGTACAAAGTAACTAATGCATCATTATTCTTAACTTCTTCTTCTCTTTCGGATTTGTTATCACTCCAAGTGCTCGTATAGGATTTTCCTTTTCTCTTCTTCATAGTATTAGCACATTCGGCTTGAACATGTTCGAAGCCTTGACACTCATGACATTGAATTCTCTTTACCTTTCTTTCTTCCTTTTGAGTTTTGGCTTGTTGATTGAAGTTGTTGTTCAATGAGCTCCCACCTTTTTGCCTAAACTAGGGTTTGTCCTTTTTCACTCTCTTCAGCCACTTAGTGAACTCTCGTGTTAATAGCTCTATCTCCTCGTTCTCGTCTGATTTATGTTCTAAGTCATTCACAACTTTACCAATCTCGGCTTGCAATGCTAATTCTTTCTTCTTCTTTCGCTTACCTATTAAAAGATTCATCTTGAAGTTTATAAGGATTCCAATAACTTTTTCTAATGACAAATTATCAATGTCGTGATCCTCCTCTATTGCTGCAATTTTTAGAATAAATCTTAGAGTTAGTGGTCTCAACGTTTTCTTGACTAATTTCACGTTGGAGTATTTCTTCCCCAGTTGATGAGCCTAATTTGCTATATCTCGCAATTTTTCATGAAAGTCTCCAATAGTCTCATTCTCATCCATCTTCAGCTCTTCAAACCACACAACTAGCTTCTGTAGTTTCGATGCTAACATAGATTTTGACCCTTCATGAATAGTTTGCAAAGCATCCCACATTTCTTTTGCCGATTCACAGGCTGAAATCACTGAGAAGCGTCCCTCATTAATAGCACTAAATATCGTATGCATTGCTTGTGAATTTTCGAGTGCACTTTCTTCTTCGACTCTTGTCCATTCGGATGGATATTTCTAAATTGCCTCTCGTTTATCATCAGTGATCATCGGATGCGTCCAACCATGTACTACCGAATGCCAAGCTTTCATGCCCTGAGCTTGATGAAAACTTTCATCCATGATTTCCATGCAGGATAATTGGAACCGTCTAACAGTGATGGCCTATTAATTGATGCTCCTTCTCTTATGGCCATGTTTGTGAAACTAGGATCTACACCAACTTGCTACAAAGTTCTGAATCGGCGACCTTGCTCTGATACCAATTGAAAAACCCGAAGGGGGTAGTTTCGCAAACTTTCCAATTCGTTTCTAATAAACAAAAAAATTAGAAAAATTAAGAGAACCAAAAAATAAATCAACACCGAAAATTTAGTAACACAATTTGGCACACCTTACTTACGTCTGGGGCCCTCACCCAGCTTAATAACTTGCACCAAGTATAATAGATTTACCCAAAACTTTACTGAGCCAACACTACTCAACCCTTGACACTATCTCTCAACCTCACTTCCTGTGAGAGAATTTCACTCCCAATAGTATAACTACCTCGTGTTAACCTCGACAGAGGATTTTCTCAATCAATCTTCTAATGAAAGAACAATGAACAAATAACTCAAGTGATTAAAATAATAAAGAATGAAAACTAAATACACTTGAGATAGATAAAAATAACTTCCTGATAAGTTCCACTCTACTGAAATAGATCTAGAAGTCGTCACAATAATAATAAGTTGATTCACATAAACACCAGTATTAATTCATAGCTGCAGGATGAAGACGTTAGGTATAACAACCCACGCAAATAACCCAACTTTCCTTCAGCCTTAATTTTAAGTTGGTCTCACACTCACGATTTTCGACAATTTACCAAAAGAAGATTAATAATTCACCAACGTAGACACATCCCACAACCAATCAATTAATGCTAAGACTCGAATTAAAAAATCACTTACGTAAGCCTTCCTACGCAAGCCTTCATTGCTACACATCTGAAAATCACGGAATTACCCATACAAGAAGAGAGATCAATCATGTAAGGAGCCCACTAGCCTTTTATGAAACCCATAGTGTATATATATATATCAAGACATAACACCCATTGCACTGTTTATATCCAAACACATTGTCCTGTTTTCATTAACTCCTATCTCTCTCTCACACACATCCACCAAGTTGTCGCACCCACACACAAGATACGTTCTTGAGCTATATCTAATCATATGCGCCGCAGTCGTGGTTTTGTTTATAGACATATAACACCCACTTTCAAGATTCACAGCAGCTACACCCCCTTAAACGTGTATAACACAAACTCAATTAATTAAAAAGAGTCCACCTTGACCACGCAATAAAAATTGTAAATGCACCAAAACTTAACAGCCAATTGTCGCATTCCATACCTATGCCACGCACGTTCATAACTTCGATTTACTACAGTGGTCAATTAGCAATAGACTTCTACTGTTAATAAAATATGTGAGCAATACTTAGTTTTTGGAGATTCTACCATGGATGCAATCTATCAACCAATGAGAGTCCTAGTATAACACAACACTTCAACATCTTTATTAATATTTTCCGCAACAACAACATCCTAAATACGAATCCATCCAGTTTATTCATATGTCCAGCCATATAATAATTCCAATATCAACATGTCCTATATGTCCAATTGAAATGCCATAACTAAATAAAAGATATATATAATATATCTTAACAGTTATCTTGGTGTTTTTGATCATAGAAGTTTTTTTAAAGTTCTCCTTCCTAGTATTTCTTGTCCTCATCAAAATGATAACTTTGCATCACTTTGAGACTTTTAATGTCCATTTTACTAGAAAAAATTATTCCTCCTGGGAATATTAATTTCAACTATTTGTCACTGGAAAAGAGTTATGGGAACATGTAGATGGCAGTGATTCAACTCTTATAGATTCAAAGGAGTTGCTTCAATAGAAAGTTAAGGATGCTCAAGTAATGACCTGGATTTTAGGGTCTATTGACCCTCTTATTGTTCTTAATATGCGGCCATATAACACTGCAAAGGCCATGTGGGATTATTTGAAAAAGGTGTTAAGTCAAGTAGACTTCACTTCTATTAATTTTGATGACAATAAATAATAATAATCTTATAAATGTATAAACAATTTTGATAAGTTTGTTAAGTGTGCAGAAAAATGTAAGTAACACTTAGTTAAAACCAAAAGATACATCAACACCAGAAGATATATCAACAGTAGACGATATATCAACACCAGACGATACGTTAGCAACAGATGAAACACATCAACACTAGACGATACATCGTCACAGACAATACACATGATAACAGACAAAACACGACAATAGAAGAAGCGTAATAATAGAAGAAGCGCGATACCGGACGAGGCGACAACGAAAGAAGTATAATACCAGACTATACAAAAGGAAGTTATTCTAGAATGTCAGTCAATTAATTAGTTGAAGTTAGTTACAGAACTCAACTAATAACGATTTCTAGAAGATTCAAGAAGCAGTTTCTCAAGAAGACAGTTGAAGACTTAGGCTATAAATACTAG